>CM073599.1:32237237-32389737 GCA_037074985.1 Solanum bulbocastanum | reverse complement strand
ATAATGCAATATTCGCATACATACACATATTATAATTAAGCAAGAGTAAACATACATCACACAAACGAAATCACAACCATCACCTTGAAGTATTTATCAAAATATATCACAAAAACGACAACTTGACCATACTTAGCCCTAATTCATCGTCTAAGGCTTCTTACTATGATTTAATCATCTTTTATTCGATGTACGAAGGCTTATGCATAAGTCCTACCATTGATTATCATTATACGACGCATTGAGCATATATTTATAACTACTCAATTAATAAAACTTAGCCTATCTGGGTGCCAAGCAGCTGCTCATGGTTTTTGGCTTCGATCCTTGTTTCTGAACTTCGTGACGGTGATCTTGACCGTAAATCCTCAATCCATCAATCTTTTTACTCTAGAAATCTCTTTCTTCTTCCTTCCCAAGCTTAGAGCAGCTTTTTGGGGGGTTTCTAGGGTGGCTACGTCTAAATTAGGTATTTTAGGAAGAAGGAGAAAATAAGATTTCACGTTATTTATATTTTGTCTTGGCTATCCCGCTTTGACGCCAGCTTACCCCGCAATGGTGTCACCGCCCTAGCGGCATCTGGCCCACCCTGGTGGGATAGTGGCCCAGTATTTTTCTGAATTTTGCTTTTCCTAAATAACGATGGTTTGGGTCGTTACAATAGATACCAATTTACCCCTCATTCGTCCCCGAATGACTAGTGAACAGATTGCCTCACATCCTGTCTCGAAGTACTTTTAAATTAATGAACTAACTCACGCGGAACCGTGAAGAATGGATATTTTCCAAATCTGCAGCACAAAATGCCTTATACTCAAGGGGTTGGTTAGGAAAACGGCGCAATGCATGGGAAAAATTTGCGTCCAATTTTACACACCCTAACCCCGCTAGGGCGGCAACCCTTTTGCTGAGGTGAGGCCACTGTAGCGAGGGATCTTTCGCTGAAGTGGGGGATCGGAGACAAAAAAGGTGGAAAAAGAAACATTTCTCTCATTTCTCCTGAAACTTTCAAAACTCTCCAAGATCTTCTCAATCACTCTCCTTCGAACATCAAACTCAAGGTAAATTTCTTGCTCATTACGCTCTTTACTTCAGTACTTGATTAACAACGATTACATGTTGGTGCCTAATTGATGAGAAACGGTTTACAGGTAGTTATTCGAAAAGTTGAACATAGGTTGCTAATTTGATAGAAAAATGTAGCATAAATATTTCCCTTATGTTCCCAACGTCTCCACAACATCTTGGGCGTAAGGATTTCATAAAAATACGGTCAAATCGATACCAAAACGGGTTGGGAAATATCACGACCCGAGCGTATACCCCGGAAGCGACACAACATATAAGAGTCTGAAAAGTCTCATACAAGCCTCATAGCATTCATAACATTCGATATAAGGAAAATGGTACAAAATTAGAACTTTTCTTTAAATCCATAAATTAGAAAAACTTCATTTAAAACAACAGAAGTATACTAGTCTTACATGACCATCTAAAAACAATATCCGAAATAAAAGTAGGGTCACGACCCTTTACAATCGAAAGTCTAACAAATATCTATTACATGAAAGAAATGAAACATCAAAGTACTTATCCTCAAATCCATGAGGACATACTAATAGTCTTGGAAGAACTATATCCAAGCTTCAACTAGAGAGAATCAACTCAAATGCCGGAACCTACACTTGTAGTAAAATAGAAGAAATATGGGTTAGCACATTTAATGTACTAAGTATGATAGCCATGCAAAAACCATGCTTAAAACAAATATTTTATTTGAAAGTCATGCTTTTATGCCAATTTGAGAAAACTTCATGAACATAAGTATAAGAGGCATAATATACAAACACAACCAACATACAAGTCATTTCTTCACATTAGAACATAATCAACCATATAAGACATTTCATTATATTAAGCTTTCACCTCAAGCAACCCCAAACTATACTATGTGCAATGTATGAATAGCATCACATACCACCATCCACACTAAGTACCACATCAAGGCCACCCAAAGTGAACGTAGCATTCATCCTTTCCATCTTTTCGCAATGCTCATACATAGGAGATATAAACATTTCATAAGTCATGACAAGGAAGTAACTCATAATACAATTGAAGTATAACATGCATCATCACATTAAGCATATAAGTCAACATTCTTCATTTACTTCATTTAGAGCACTTTCATTCATTAGTCATTAAGACATTAGAGAACTCACTATGGCCCTCTTAAAGCCTACTCGTGCAATGCATTGATAGCATCCCATACCACACTACCCACACTTCATAGAACTTCTTAAGAAACCATAACGCACATCTCATATGATGGGAACAAGCGTTTAACCAACATAGACCATGAGAGCTGAATCATGGAATCCGATGTACTATCCCACATCGTAAAGGTTGGTCTACTTGCTTAAGGTAGAATTGATAGCATTTTAGCTTAAGTGGATTCCAATAGCTAATATCCTATGTGGGAACATTGTTATGGGATAGGAAGATGTTCATTGGAACCCTAACATAGCATGGGAAGGGTTTCCATCTTTCCATATCCACTCGGTTCTTAGCCTCCATTCCCATAGAGTAGTTCATTTTCATTAACATTATTGTACTTGAGAGGGCCACCAACATTAGGCCTACCGACCCAAAGTACATTACACATGAAAGGGCCACCACCATTATGTCTACCGATTCAAGGTACATTAAGGATAGCTCATTGAGTTTCCAAGAAGGGCCACCAACATTGGACCTACCGATACAAGGTTCATCATTTCATACTTGAAAGGGCCACCAACATTGGGTTTACCGATTCAAGGTTTATCATCACATTAGTTTCTAGACTCATCATGAAGGGCTACCAAAATTAGGTCTACCGGTTCAAGACATAGCCTAAAATATTTCATCATTCATTTATGAAAGGAATGCCATTGGCCTATCGATTCATATTCATCAAGTCGAGACACATTAATTATACTAGAAGAGGATGCCTATGCCTACCAATTCAAGATATGATATTACATTCAAGGTTACATTCATCAATACAAGAAAAGGATGCCTTAAGCCTACCAATTCAAGATACATCAATCCACATTACTTTCATTTATACAAGAATATGATTCATAAGCCTACCAATTTAAGATATAACATTACATTATAGAAACCCTTCACATTCTATCATCATCATTCATGAGTGTTAATTGAGAATATGATTTCAATCATAACACAATTACTTCTAAACATGATCATAGTTCTTTCATTGAGATCACACACATATACTTCACATCATAATAATACATAGATCTTTCATGAAATTGCCTTCCAAGGCTATAGATCAATCACAACCCAAACATCTAAGATACTACAATATATAAGGGAATTAACATGATTCAATATCTAATTCAATATAAACATGAACAATTTAACATACTTTCATGATTTAATCAATTCCCAATCACAAATCATAACTTAGGATTTTGGGGGAAACATGGGTTTATAGAAGAAATTGACCATAATTCATCGATAATTTAACAATCCATTCATAATTCATCATATAAAACCTTCTGAAAATGATTTGGAATTGAACCCATGCATAGATTGAAAATTAGGGTTTTTAGGGGAATTTGGAGACTTTAAAACTTCTTTGAAGTTGGCTCTTTGAAAGAAACTAAGTCAAGGATGAAGAATACAAATTCCACATGAAATTGAAGAAGAAAGCTTCTCCTTGACCCCTAGAATTGACCTTGAACTTGCTCTTCAATGGAGTTTCTAGAAAGATAACTTTTGGAGAGGTGGGTTCTTATTTGAGTGCTGGGAAAATAATGAGTTGAAATAGGAGTTTAATACTTTTAAAACCCTTAAAATACCTTAATAACTCTATAATAACCGTCCCTTAACCCATCTAACTTAAAAAGTAAATTATCATAACACCTCTCAACTTGGCCGAAAATGGACAGCAAGCAGGTGTGACCTACGACGTCTTACCTACGGACCATAGGTGGGGTGACTCCCCATCCTGCTGGTCCGTGGCTTGGGTTTGAGGGTCACCTTTTGGGGCCTTGACCTATGGAGGTCATCCATGGGGCATGGATGGACCTATGGGGCGTTGGTCCCCATCTGTAGGTCATCCCAATTTGACAGCTTTTTGGTTTTCTTGGGGTCTTGGGGGTTAGGCTTTAGGGTCCTCCTCAAGGACCCCTAGGGTGGTCCTTGGGGAGTCGTACCTTGACGTTTAACCCCTAAAACCCTCAACCTAATATCGCGGAAGACATTCTACCTCATGAAACCCCATAACAACTCAAAACCAAACTCGTTAGGTTCTAGTTTCACTTACTAGTTTTCCGGGTCGGTACATTATCCTCCCCTTAGGAACATTCGTCCTCAAATGACACTTCAAACACATTAAGGGATTAATGACTCAATACTAGAGCCCATCATGCATGCAACATCATAAATAATGCACAGTACTAGGAGGAAACATCAACTCCATTTCAAACATACTCCATGCAACACAAGAAAGTAGGAACTATATCTACAAACTCATTATTCATCATAACTTCAACATTTCTCATTTCATTGGAGGAATTTCCTTCTCCAACTCAAATCATGCTCATAATAACATCATTAAGCACATCATGCAATTACTCTCAAAAGCATATTTAGGCATGTTCAACAATTCAACCTCATGAAGCATATAGGCAATTCATACTGAATGCACATCAACATGAGGAAAATAAATCATGAAAACTCAATTTCTCATTTCAACATAAAATCATCAAGAACATGCATAACATAAGGAGACCATGCAAACACATAATCACACATGACTCCAAAACATGAAACAAGCTATAATGAACTCTTGGTCTCAAGCTTGAATAGGAATAGAAGAAAAGAGATAAGGATATTGAAACTCTCAACAACCTTACTATTCAACATACCATCTCCCCCTTAGGAGTAAACCCAACTAAGGCTTAACATAAAGAAAACATAGGGACCTTAATACAACATTCATAACTATAAGGAACTATCACATACCGGTGCCTTCATTCAGATGAGCTCCTTTTCCCTCTTTAGCTTGAAGTACATAGAAACGATTTTTCTTGGGAGCATCAAGATTCGGGCCATTAAGAGAAGATTGCTTAGCCTCTCTTCCTTTAGCCGTAACAGTATGACAATTTCTCACTTGATGATCACTTTTTCCATAACCATAACACCCGCTAGTACTGGCTAGGCACTTCTCATGAGGCTTCTTCCCACAAGTGGTGCAAATAAGTTTAGGAAATGGAGACCCATTAACTTTCTCTTGGTTAACCCTAGGAGTGCTTGAAGAATCTTGGTTTGGAGCTCTTTTTTGAACCTTGGTTGATGATGAGTCCATGATTTGGAATCATTTAGGGCTTTATTTTGATAGATTTAGTGTCCTTAAATTCATATTTTGTCTCAATAATTGATGTAAATCCTTAAGTTTCAGGTATTTGGAGTTTGAGGCAAAACATGGACACTACTTGGCAAAAAGGAACAAAGTGGCTAAAAGAAGGAAGAAAATATGGCCTGAAGATCACCTAATCTGTTGGGTGAATCGCCGAAAGGGCCTCAAATCTCGCCTAATGTTCTAGTGTGCTGAGCCTTGAAGGAAAAGATCAAGTCTGCGAGGAAAGGGAGCAATCGGCGGATCGCCGAGCAGTTCCGTGAAGTAGTTCCCTGTCGCCCAATGAATCAAAATGCAAAGATGCTGAAGGTAAAAGCTAAAAGGAGATGAACAAGACCAAAGGGTGGATCGCTGAATGTATCGGCGATCCGACTAACTGCGCCGAGTTGTCCTTCGCAACATAAATTTTCAAAAACTATAAATAACTATTTAATTTTGTAGCTTAGTATCAAGTTGTAGCAAATTATTACTAATTTTTAGAATATTTTTAGGTTTAGTTCTTAGAGTTTTTTGGAGACATTGTTCATGAGCTTGAAGGTTTTGATAGTTTTCAACTCCAAGAAATTGGAAGTAGGTCTTGAAGAATCTTCATCCTTGACGTGTTTAAAGACATTATTAATCATACCCATTTGATGAAAACACTTTTTGGTATCTATTTCTATCTCTTTTTCATGTCTAGCTAAAACCCCAATTCTTGGGGTGTGATTATGTGAATATGAGTTAAATTTACTATTGGGTATTGCTCATTGATAGTTTATTGCTGTTTAAATGTGATTTCGTTTAGTATTTGTGTTTGAACTTAATGAAATTGTAGTTGCAAATACGATTTCAACTTCGTATTTTTGGCTTGCTCGAGAGAGAGGTTTTAAAACCAAGACTACTAAATTGATTGCCTGTGGTTATTGGGTCGTCATGGGTTCAGCTCGAGAGAGTGAATCCTAGGCATTTTCCCACACATTCAGCTCGAGAGAGTGAATGGGTTAAGGCGAAGGTTGTGCTTACTTGCTGCAACTTAGTGTTCGAGAGAAACTGATTTGAATCGGGGTAAGTTGTTTGAGAGAAAATTTACCCCCACTAAAGTCTAGCTTAGTCACAAATGTTCAGCGATTTACTATCAATAGCATTTACCCAATTGTTTATTAATATCCCATATTCCTATCACATTCCAAGAATCCCGTCTCCCTATTTCGCATCTTTATATTTTTGCTGATTTTGTTTCTTAGTTGCATACGAACTCCCCATTGATAATTGACATTTGTGTCACCTTTAGATTTAGTATGTTTTTATTGGAAGTAGGTCTTAAAAAATCTTCATCCTTGACGTGCTTAAAGACATTAAAAATATTCATATTCCCTTACACAAAGAATATTTCCATATTCACACACAATGGGTCAATCATTTAAAGCTCTGGATTCAAGATCAACACTCACTCACAAAGAAGAACACAATGCATGCTTTCACCTAATTTCCATATTCACACACAATGGTTCAATCATTTAAAGCTCTAGAATCAAGATCAACACTCACTCACAAAGAAGAAAACAATGCATGCTTTCACCCATAGGTTTGCCCTTATTTTCCAATCGATTTTTGGTTAAGCTAATTCAAGATCAAAAAGGTCTTTTCAAGTCTTGTAATGGGGTTGAGTGTAATGGCATGGTCATTTAGGATTATAGGCTAAAAATCCTCATGAAATGTGACGTGAACAACACCTTCTTTCCTTTTCTTTATCAATTTTCATTCAAGCTCAAAAGTTACCTCTTATTCATCTTCCATGAGGAACCCCGTTTTCTTTGTATTTCCATAACTTTATTTCACAACTTTTTCTTTTTCAATCTTTTCTTCTTTTTCTATCCTTTTTTTTATATGGAGGGGTTCCATTTTTCTCAAAACATGGACACAAGGGACTTTTTTTCTTTTACTTGATTTGCCTTCTCTTTTCACCACACCCCCAACTTAGGCTTTTGGCCTAAGTTGGCTATTCAAACAGACCACAAATCATGAGGATTATGGGTAATAAGTTAATAAAAGGTAGCAAAGTTATCAAGTTTCTTCCAAGAAAAGGTTAAGGTTCAAAGGGTGCTTAAAAGAGGTTCACACACTCACAAGGTAGGCCACAAGAGAGGTATACTTTCAAATTGGTTCACACTCTTTAAAGTTGCCTAAGATCATTTCAAGAAATTGCATCACTTAGTTAACCGGACTAACGGGGCAAATTCTGGGTGTCTTCATGCATGGTTCACGGTAAGCTCATCACACAAGCATTTGACACCAAAGTCAAACAAGACTCCACACTTTCGCTAGTGTGCAATGTTCATCACAAGAGATTCGATTTGATAATTGGCTAGTCACAACGAGATGCAAAGAGTCCACATATTGTCTATGCAACTTCAATTGGCCTCATTGTAGACGCGCATTCATTTATGTTAGATTATGAGCACTATTTAAGTCATTGATATTGATCAAAATTGATACTCAAATTTACAAAAGAACGACCACATTTAACACATACAAGATGTGGCAAATTTTTTTCGAAAATGACAAAAACTATATACAATTAAAAGCAAGGAGCCACAAGCTCAAACCTTCTACAAAAAGCAGTATCTAACAGAATTTAAGCTCAAAGCCCAACATATAAACAAAACTATCAATCGCAAAAGAAATGTGGGCCTCACCCTACCATAAATAAACGTATTTGTCCTCAAATGCAACCAAAATTATCCAAAATTTAAAATAAAGTGAGACAGAGAGGGAGGTAAATAGGAGATCTTGTCTACTCAGTTGCTCCATCTGCGTTCGGTGCATCAGTCCGAATTTGGGCATCAGTGCCCGTAGTCACCATGAAAGGAACCATAGCACCAGACTCATCAGGGACTGCCACAGGTGCATCCGCCAAAAATCTCCGTACAACTGAGAAAAGTCCTCAGTCCCTAGTGGTGGCCTGTGTGGTGCAGGTCATTGAGCTGAATGTAGGGGTGCAGATTATTTCGGAGTGGAAGATGTTCTACTGAGGCAACAAGAAGGCCTTCTTCATTTTCGGGCTCGTGACTGCATTGTGTAAACAGACGGAGGTGCCCCTTTTAGATACAAATGAGGTACTTCCTATGGATTCCCCCCTCACCCCCTTTTGGTTAAACAAGGCTCTACTTCTGGGAACAAATAGAAGAGGACAAACAGGGCCAGCAGTAGTCAGGCGACTGTGGAGTCGAACGACGATGGAGGCGATGACACTCATCCTACCTGGTCCCAGCCCCCACTCTCAAGTTCACAAGTAGAAGAGAACTTGGTAGCTATCCATAGGAGATTGGGGTGCCCCCTTGCTTGCACCATTACAATTCCCCCAGCACCGCCCTAGAGGTAGAGATTCTCCGTCGTGAGCTGCGCCAGGAGAGAATGAAGGGTCAGGAGAGGGATTGTCTGATGGTTCGAATATGGAAGGCGGTGAAAATCATGTTCACTTGCGTTGCCCCCAGACAGGAGATTCCCATAGTCAAGAAGAGGGATTTCTAGCATTTCTCTTGCATGGGTGAGGCCATGACAGGCCCGATGCCCCCGGAGGATCTAGACTCTGACGATGACACCTCTCAATCCCAAGGTTCTTGATTTGGTTCTTCGCCCTTCTTGGGCTTGTAATTTAGAACAAGACTTCATTTTATCTTTTCGTCTTTTCTTATGTTTTTTTTTGTAGCACGTGGATGCTAGTTTTTTGCTATTTTTCGTAGTACATAATCAATTTCTAAGTTTTATAATCTATTCTCGATTTGCTAAACGTTGAATGAATTGCAGGGGTTAGCCTAGATACCATTTGGGATTTATTTGGGTAACTTGGGAAAACAGAAGAGGTAGGTTGAGGTTCTGCCTTACTTCCGTCCTGCCCTGGCGGGAGAAATCCCGCTCTGGCTGGAATAATCCCGCCCCAGCGGCTCAGACGAAACCAGAACCCAGGGATAAATTTTTGTGGGGTTTTTCTGTTTTCTAAATTCCACATAGGTTCCCAGTTTTACTTAGAAATTTTTGGATAATCCTCATAGCTAGGATAATCATTGTCTACCCCGAGTCAATCCAACTCATTCTCATTAATTCAACATCACAACCCACACATCCCCAGGATACACCCAAACACTCACACGGTTATTACACAAGCGCAAAACGCATTCAGATCTTTCTTACGAATCACCCCATAATTTATCTAGACCTTTGCATCAGACGCAGTCAGGACCTTCTTTTCACAATAAGTTTCACGATACTCAAGCATTTACAACTTGCATAACTTCAACAACTAGGCTAACATATTGCAGATATCAAAGTTCAGACTCACATTTATAGTTTACATAATCACATTAAAGCAATTACAACTTCACATTCCCAATTGATTCGGACAACAAGAAGCACACATTCACAGTTTCATAGATACAATACACAGACAAGTCCAAATTATTAGTTAGTTCGCATCCATGGATGACCATTTCCCGTCATCCATGCAGTTATGCAACCCTTAGGGTCAGATACCAATTGGAACCTTCTCAGTTCCAATTTGCTTTGCTTGTGGCCCCTCAGTCGTGACCACAACATCCGATTTACTTTGTTGAGACACCAATTGGAATCGGGAGATACCAATTGGACTCAACTCATACCACAAGATACACACGCACGAAAGGGGAGAACAAGTGGAACAACTTCTTGAATGCTTCCTAGCCTTCTGTAGATTAGATGTGGACGTCAACACACAAATCCGCATGAGTCTTGTCCACATTTAGCTCTTGCACTGGGAGATTGGTAACATGGGTTCTGATACCAATTTATCACGACCCAACCCATCGGGCCATGTTAGCACATACCCTAACACCTAAGTAGGAGAACCCTCATATCCTAATAGTTAAAACATGAAGAAATTTAAAGAAAAACGAAGATAAATGAAATAACCGGGTTTCATAAATAGGAACCTTTAAAATAATTTCAGTTTAAGACTTATAAAGTAATTAACACCCCCCAAAGGTCTAGTCTAAACATGTACAAAAGCTACTAAGAGTGCAAATAGGACATAATAAATAAAAGACACAGCTCCCACCATGCGGAAGGAAAAATAAAAGTAGCTGGAGAATTTCTTCGTTTTCATCTAATGAAACATCACCAACCTGCATCCAGACTATGCCAAAAGACATAGCAAGAGTAGTATCTATACAAAACCACATGTACTAGTCGGCATCATCAGTCAATCCGATGCCCACCACATAATATAAGAATTCAACTAGCAAGATCATGTAATAAAAACCACTCGCTTTTCCCCCCTTTATCCTCTCTCGAAAACCTCAGAATTACACTAGTACCCTTACTACTAACCACCGTCTCAGTCAACCTTCTAACTAGGTTCTTGATCATAGCCTAACCATTCTAACGCATAGAAGAGTCCACCACTTCAACTACAAGCATTCTGACCATCCACTCACGCCATACCCTTACTTTCTCTTCATATTACCCAGCCTTTGCTATATGGTGCATTATATCACGCCTTCTAACTACTAACCATGAATCCCTTTCTCCAAGGTGGGATCTACCTAAGTATTTTTTATCACGTACACTACCCCCACTTCTCACCCTTGCAACACACGGACAACCTTTTTCTCAGTACTGTTAACGACTCTTGAACCCTTGGCCTTTCCCAGTTCATTCAACAACGAGATGTGTAATGGGTTAAATCAATAAAGTAGAACAACATATATAGATCATCATAATCGTTAACCCTTCAGGAGCAACACAACATCACTCATCACTTATAAACAATGTATAACTTCACAATTCTCAGGATATACAATTTTATCAAGTTAATGGTCCTTTCATGAAACCCAAACCCAAACTGTTAGCATATACCCAATCCAATGATTATGCCAGAACGTGGCAACCGATTCAAATTAGTGTGTCGGAACGGAACACCATCCATTCAACAAGCCACAACCACAATCACAAGTATATTCTTATAATCATACAATCAAGTCATGATTCATGGGATTCATCAATCTCATTTCCAATTAGTGTGATCAATAATGCAACATTCGCATACATACACATATTATAATGAAGCAAGAATAAACATACATCACACACATGAAATCACAACCATCACCTTGAAGTATTTATCAACATATATCACTAAAATGATAACTTGACCATACACAGCCCTTGTTCATTGTCTGAGGCTTCTTCCTATGATTTAATCATCTTTTATTTGGTGCACGAAGGCCTACGCATAAATCCTACCATTGATTATCCTTATACTACACAGTGAGCACAAATTTATAACTACTCAATTAATAAAACCTAGCCTACCTGGGCATCAACCATCTGCTTGAGGTTTTTGGCTTTGATCCTTCTTTCCGGACTTCGTGACGGTGATCTTGACCGAAAATACGCAATCCATTGATCTCCTTCTCCTCCTTCCCAAGCTTAGAGAAGCTTTTTGGGTGTTTCTAGGGTGATTTACATCTAAATTAGGTATTTTAGGAAGAAGGAGAAAATTAGATTTCGGGTTATTTACATTCTGTCTTGCCTATCCCGCTTTGGCGCTAGCTTACCCCGCTGTGGCGCCGCCGCCCTATAGGCATCTAGCCCGCCTTGGCAGGACAGTGGCCCCGTATTTTCCGAATTTTGCTTTTCCTAAATAACGACGGTTCGGATCGTTACAATTTGAATAATTTGATATCTGATTTGTCACGATTTAGTTTTATAGATTAAGTTATTCCTTTTTTTCATATATGACAAATGTTTATTTCAATTTAAACCAAAATATATAAATGATCTCTACAGAATTATTTATGAGAAGGATGGATCAATTTTTCATGAACTAAAATGGTATATTTATGTTATTAGTCTAACCAAAAACTTCTCATAACAATATCAACCTCTATCACGTTTGAATATTTTGATATCAAATATGTCAAGAATTAATTTTGAAAAACTAAGTTATGATTTTTATAATAATATGGTGGATTTTTTTTCTTTATGAGAAGAGCCCCGAATACATATCAAATATCACACAAAATTTTGTGACAGTGAATGTTTTTACTTGGTCGTAATTTATCCTCCTACACAAAAATTTGAAGATACAAATTTTCATTAAAATGTGTTATTCATAACCACTCCATAACTGTCTTATTTTTTCAATTGAAGTGTCCCCTTTTTATATTTTTAACTACTCTGATTTTTATTTATTTTTTTGTCAGACATTAATTTTTTATTTTCAAATTTAGTTTTCATTAACTATGAGTATTAATTGGTGGAATAATTCCTTCTGTCTCTCTCTCTCTCTTTTTTTTTTTTTTTTTTTTTTTTTGAAGAATGTGAATTCAACATTTTCTTTAGGTATTAATTATTTTTTTTATTAGTTAAATTAAATGTCAAAATCTAATATTTTTTAACAAAGCAAAAAAAATAACGTGAAAAGTTAATATGAGTATTAGTAATTCTTTTTTTGATTTGTCTTTAATATACAGTTTAATATTGAGGCAGTTAATCATTTTTTAAAAAAAAGTTGTATGTATCATCAATTTTGTTTTTTGTTTTTTTTTAAAAAAAACTTGAAGGAGTATAGTTTGTTCATCCATGCTCTTTTATATCCGTAATTATCATGTAAGGATATTGTTAGAAAAAATTTCCTCGTCATTTTTTTTTTACAATATACTTCTCTTGGCTAAAATAAGTACAAAATACTAATTATAACCCTTCTTAAAAAATATACATATTCTTATTATTCAAATAAAAAAAAAAAATCAAAAATAGAATTGTCTTCTCAACATATCTTCTTTAAACATAGAATTTACCGTTGATTAGTTATGTTGTCTTCTTCATCAATATGACCATTTAGCACAAAATTAATGTTGTACTACTTCTGCTATAAATAAGAGACGTATTTGTTATTTTGACAATTGAAGAGCTTTAATTTTCTTTCAACTGTTGAAACCACATTCACAGAATAAGGAGAAAAGATAAACATAAATAACAATATAGATCTAAAAAAACTCTTTTACAACTTACAATAACCGTTCCCAATTATTTGGCTTTATGTAAAATATTTTTAAATAATTTTTTTATTTTGCTTTATCTATATACTAGTAAACATGGCAGCGCTTTGCGCGGTGCTAAAAAAATATTAGATTCATGATTTTTTTAAAATAATATTTTAATTTTGATATTCAAATTCAAATAAACTAAATACTAAATTCTTACTTACTTTAACCATATTTTAAATTTCTTTCGGATGTATTAGCTTCATCGAAAAAGAAAACAATTCCTTAAATTAGCACAATTTAAATATCTCATTCCTATTCTTTTATATTGAAGTAGTAATAATTGAACTTTAATATGATTTTATCCATTTAAATGCGTTCTTTCCTAGAGTTTTGATGTAGTAATAAGTATAAAAATCACTTAGTTATCAGGTCATATATAGTTTAAGTGATAAATAAAATAAATGCTTATAATATGTCATTTTCTGATGTAAATGCAATTGTTAATGATCTTGTTGAAGAAAAAAAACTAAAAATTAAATAAAAAAAATACATGATTAATAGCCTTAGAACCTCTGCCTTAGAGAAAATTTCTAAAATACAAGAAAAATATTAAGATCATATATATAAGAATTTTTTTACAATGTTTTTCTATCATATAACTGCAATTAATCAACAACATAAGCATGTGTATAGAAAATAAAGTCAATATTAGTGACAAACAATTATAAATGTGAAAACACTACATAGTCATTCTCCTCTTTCCAAATTTCTTCTAAATGACTCTCAGGAGCATTATTAAAATTCAAATGATTTTAAGTTTTATCATCCTGTTTACACATTTTAAGAAACCACACCATTGAACAAAGGAAAAATAATAATATGAAGAAGAAAAATACTATATATATATACCTTCCTTCTAATTTCATCGCCTATAAATGATTAGTAGCGTGAACTACTCTTCCCAATTTGCAAATCAAATAACAATATTTGATTAATTAATTTAGTTACTTTTGCATGCCTAATTTATCATATTATGAATCATTATAATATATAAATATTTTTGTAAAAGAATGAAAGTAGTAAAAATAAAGCATATTCAAGAATCTTAATGATATAATATTAATTCAGAATTAAGAAAGGATAAGTTTTAATTTAATAACAGCTAGTTGTAGAAGAATTAAAACCGTTAAGACTTCTTCAATAGTTTTTGAAAATATGCCTCTTTGACTTTTTCTTGTTATATGGTTAATTTGTAAGACCGTAAGCACCTAAAATAAGATAAAATAAATAAATAAATAAATACGATAAAAGATTAAATAAAAAAACTAAACTGAAAAAAGATCAAGTCATTATGGGTATAAACTTTAGTTTTATTTAAAACTTGTAAGGAATAATTTGTAACATAAATTTTTAAATTTTTCATGTTAAAGATTAAAAAAATTCTAGAGATATAAATAAGAAAAGGGAAAGAATTGAAAAAATATATGAATATGAAATTATGATTCATGACCCAAGTGATGTTTCACTTTATCTCTTCTATATCTAATTTTATCGTATATATATAAAGATTTTTATGGATACAAAGAAGCTACTAAATTATTAATAATAAAAATGAGATATTAGATGATGAATCTTTTAACTTTATGTCTTATCATTTCACATTATTAGGGAAGTTCAATAGCACATATTTTGACAAATTCCACAATATGAAATAAATTAGATAAGGTAAAATGTTTGAATGTAGGTTAAATTAAAAAAGAATCTAGAATAATTTCAATTAGCTTATCAATTGAGAAGTTGAAGTCTAAATGAAGAATGTTATTAAAAGAGAAGTAAGCATTAGTTGTAAGCAAACAAAATATCAAGAAAAATTGTGCATGACCTTTATCATTAACTGAAGCTACTAAAATGTCAACAAGAAAAATGGATTATTACTCTATCAATAATCATCAATTTTTAGTACTTGCCCATAAAATCCACATTAATATAAGAAGTAAAATAATGCATATTGTGATAATCCAAAACATAATATAATATAAATAAGAAAAGATGATATTCTACACATTAATGTGAAAATTTAAATAAAAAACAACATTAGAATAGAAATAAATACAAGAATGAAGCAACATAATAAGATAACATGATAAAATGACAAAACACAATTATACAAATATAATATTTTGTTGCAAATAAATTCAAAAATCCATAAAATAGCAAACCAATTGAAAAATAGTTATCAAAACGATAATGATGAAATTGTGATACAAAAAAGCAAAATAATTAAAAAGAACAGTCATCTAAAATGATAATGATGAAAGTATGATACAAAATATCATTATTAAAATCTTATATAATATTAATATTTGTAAACAAAAATAAAATAAAATAAAAAGGAAAGCAATTGGTGAATAAAAAATATTTCTCCATGACATTAATAGTTGGAAATTTATAGTAACTATGAAAGGAGATAATGCTTCAACTCCACAATTGATTTTGAGACAAGAAAAACATTTAATGTCATAAAAGAGTATAAATAATAATTAAAAGAGAAGATGAAAGGTTGAAGAATTGGTCATGACTTGGGGGGAGAGGGAGGGTTGATTGTTTTTACCAATAAATTTAATAAATTAATTACAAGTGATTATAAATAAAGAATTAAAAATTAATTGAAATATTTAGACATTAAAAATTCTAAAAAAAAAAGAAAAAAAAAAAAAAAACCATAGAGATGTGCCACACCACATTTTCTATGTTCCTCCTTTATATAGATATATAGATAGATTACACAAAATGGAACAAGGGTTGGGGTGACTATTAATTTAGATATAAGAGATTTTTATTTTTATTTTTTTAAAAAAAGCTGGCACGTGATGATTAAAAAATTGAAACGGTAAACATTTATCTTTAGTTTTAAAAAATTTAAAATCAAAACAAATGTACTTTTAAATTGCTTATTTTATCATACAACTCACGTTAGTTTTAAATGAAATGTTTTAATTATAAATACTTTAATAAATTTAATTAATTTCAATAATTTATTTATTTAAAAGGAAAAATTTGATGTACTTTAATAATTATTCTTTTTTTTTCATTTTTTAATAATAAATAATATTAGTAATTTATTATTTATTCTTAATTAATAATTTATAATTATTTAAAAAGCCTATTTTTTTGGTGCTGACACGTGGCACTTTTTTAGTAATTTATTATTTATTCTTAAGTAATAATTTATAATTATTTAAAACATCTATTTTTTGTGGTGCTGACACATGACACTTTTTCTTCTCCAATTATATATAGATAGATAATTAGATTATTTTGAGTAAGACATTTTAATCCAATAAATATTTTGTTGAAATTTTTGTAATTTTATTATGTGCCTTTTTGGGTGAGGCACCTTATTATCTCCTAAGGAACCATTTGATCATAAGAATTATTTATTTATTTTGAATTTTATTAATTTTATTTAAAAATTAATGTTTGGTAATGATTTTTACATAGAACTTAAAATTGTATTGGGAATAGAATATTCAAAATTCTATTTTCACTTTCATTATAATATTTGTCAATTTATCCTAATATTTTAAACGATCACATTTTAAATTATTGTTTTTATATTTTCTAGGAAAACATATCTTTGAAAATTATTTATAAATATAACTAAACATAACTTTATCTTTGACTTTAAAAGTCCTAAATAAAGTGACAAAGTATTTATAATAATATGTAATAGTTTGTATATGAGATTTAGTGGATGTTTAGATTGATTTATTTTTGTGACAGTTGGCTTTTAAGCTATTTGTTAGTTTTGTTTGGGTAACTAAAAAAAGTGGAAAAAGAAAAGAGTCAAAAGTTAGGTGCTCCAAACTTATAACTTTTAGTTTTTGACGTATAAACCACTTTAAAATAACTCATCCAAACACCGCCTTAATTTTTGACATCATGTAACTAGCTACTTTTTGATATTATTCTTTAAGAGAAGAATTAATTGTATGATTTAAATAAATTAATTAAATTAGATTATTTTTATAGTTTTTAAAATTGAAGAGCATAAAACATATTAGATATTTTTTTTAAATCATGTTAAAAAAGTACATTCCCGTTTGGCCATGCCATATGAAATCATAATTTGAAATTATGACATGAAATAATAATATGAAATCATGAGATAAAGTTAAAGTTTTGTTTGCACATGCAATTTGGACTTTTCATATTGTATGTTTTCTTATAAACATAAAAACAAAATCCATAAGTTGTAAAGCTATTAAAATTGTCCATTTCTTTATACAATCATATCAAATAAACAAAAGTTTATAAAATCATATACTATCACAAAACTATATATTCTTAAAAAATCCAACATTTATTAATCAAATTTTAATTCAATAAACAATGAAATTAAACATAAGTTGTAGTGAAATAGTGTTTAATATAATCTACTCACATAGTACAACACAACATGCTCACGTTGAACTTGAATTTCTCAATCATATGACCGAGAAGATCAACCAACATTGTTACTTTTAGTAATTTGTTGATCAATTTAGTTGGCAAATAAATTTGATAAAAATAATAAAATTAGTGAATATAAATGAAAAAGTATGAATTGATTTGAAATATATAATAAAAAATTTTGTTGGTGAAAATAATCGCTATATGAGATATAAATTTTCTTAAAAAGTAATGATATGAATGTCATGATCCAGACCATCGTGATTGGCACCCACACTAACTCTCCGGTGGGAGAACCACTACTAGAACTCAAACCAAGCAACTAAACCAAAACTAAGGCATTAAAGTACACGAAAGCACGAAAACACTAAGGAAAGAAATAGAGTTCCCATAAACTCTAACAAAAGTCTAATAATAATAAACTAACAATGCGGAAGTATTAACCTAGAACCTGAAAGTCAATGTACCAAAACATCTAAAGTTCAACAAGTCTAAACAAAAAGGGATACAACCCCAAACTAATGAGCTAATAACTAACTAGAAAAGTCCAAGTCCGAAATGGTGGACATAGACGAAAGAGAACTCATGGCAACCCGGAAGATTTGGCTCACTTTTGAATTCGAACGATCACTTATCTTCTAGGCGAGGTCTGTCAATAACCGCCTGAAGATGCCCTGTACTCAACAAAAATAAGAGAAAATGCAGTATCGATATACAACCACAATGTACTGGTAGGATTGCGTGGCTATCCCACTAAGTGTAACATAAGCAAGTCAACACAACAATATAATCACATGCATATATTGAACATATACAATATCATCAACATTTATGAACAACGAACAACTTCACATTTCTCAAGATACACAATTATGACAAGTCATTGGTCCTCTCATGAAACCCAAACCCAAAAAGTTAGCATACCGAAACATGGTACCCGATCCAATGATTATGCCAGAACGTGGCACCCAATCCCATAATTATGCCGGAACGTGGCAACCGATCCAAGTTAGTTATGCTGGAATGTGGCAACCAATCCATTCAACACACTACAATCACAATCACAAGTATATCATCAAGATCATACAATTAAGTCATGATTTCATGGTAACCATCATTCATCTATCTCATTTACAACAAGTGTGATCAATAAAACAACATTCATATATATACATGTATCAAAATGAAGCAAGAACAAACATACATCACACAATCATAGAATCACAACCATCACCTACCTCGAAACAAACTTGAAACCCTAAGAAACTTGATCCTTCCCTTTCTGGATTTGTTTCGATTGTTCTTGGTCTACAAACAATCAATATAATACGGGAATCAATAAATAATCACTAATTACCCGAATTGCTAACAATTCTATGAAACCCAGATTATACCAATGATCCCAAGTATCCAAAATAGGGTTGTTTCCACCATAGAATCTAGATCAAAACCCTCTCTCATCATTAATTATCCATTCTATTATGTTTTACGGATCGAAAGACGGATTCGGGGAGTGAAAAAATACCTCTAGCCTCAAGAATAGTGGGAAACTGTCAATAGTCGGCTGAGGTTCGTTCTTTAGCTCTAAAAATCGAAAAGTGCAAAATAAGGTCGTTTAGGGGTTTATTTACGACTTTAAGTCGCGTCTGGCCCGCCACAATGACCCTCACCCCGCTATAGCGGCCCCACCAAAGCGTCTTGCACTAAATAGTGAGCTATTTTAATAATTCTAAAATCCCCATTTCGTAACACACCTCTAACCCACGACGCTCAGAAAATACCCTTTACGCTAAGATCGATTCCAGGAGTTCTACTCGCCTGCATTTAATTCCGTAAAGTCGTACGGGTTGCTTAACTACTTTTCTAACTAATCATGTAATCAAAAATCATAAATGAGTCACCTGATTGTTACCATATTTCCCTACACCTCAATGACTGCGATTTCGTCCAAATCTGAACTAGGTTGGTAAAATCCAAATACTACGAAAAAGCTTTTCAGTCCCAAATTTTTCCCCTTGGAATTTCTATAACGACGAAACCAGATCGTTACAATGAATTATAAATTTTATTTACATATGAAATAAATGGTCAATAGATATAAATGTGATTTTTTTTTCAAAATATAAACTTGTTGGTTAATAGTTGTATCTGAAAACTCCAAGATCATGATTTTAAATTTTCAACTCACGCTTTTTGGAGAATTTGAAATTTCATATCATGAGATGAAATCAGTGTGAGATCGCATGTCCAAATGTAGATTTCATCTCATAATTTCATATCGCAATTTGAAATCACATGTCCAAACGCCTACTAAGTATATTTTGCACAAAAGTATGATTAAACACTACTTACATTTTAAAATTTTCAAATAAGATAAATAATACTCCCTTTGTCCCAATTTATGTGACACTTTTCATTTTTCGAGAGTGAAGCAATTTAAGTTTGATTGAGAATTCGCGCATGGAGTTTTCAATTTTTTTGAAATGAAATTTACATATTTGTAAACTACGTAAAAAATACTATAAGTTACAATAATTCATAATTTAAAATATTTAAAAGATCTATGAAAAAATTATTGTCAGAGATATACTTGTTTGAATCTTGAAATCCGAAAAGTGCCACATAAAATGGGACGGAAGGAGTATTTAATGTTTGAACAAACATCTACATAAATTTTATAGTTCTAGGTCTAAAATTTTTCTTGGTGAATAATAATAAAATGAAATAAAACATTGTGAGACTCCAAAACAAAAAAAAGGGCCTATTATAGGACCAATACGAAATGAATAATAGAGAAAAAATTAGATTTCGTCTAATAGAAAAATCTTGAGAAAATGATCAAAATGGTCCTCAATGTATAGAGTTTGAATTATTTGGTATACATGTTCTTAATTAAAATAGTCCTTAATGTATGTTATAAGTGATCATTTTGGTCCTAATCTAACTCTCTTAAAAACGTAATTTTGCTCATCTTCTCTCTCATCTTTGTGCTTCCTCCTGCCTCCTATCTCTTCTATATCATATCTCCATTGAAACTAAATTGCCATGTGATAAAGCTCAATTTATACTCGAAGGAGAATCTTGTCCTAAGCCCTAACTCTTTCTGAATCATCGTTTCTCTTTCTTTTCGAACCTCCAGGATTCGCCCAACATGGATCAAAGTTATAACTAGCACATAGAGTCGTCATCGTCAGCGGCAAGGATGATGACTCCACTGTCATGATGAAGATTGATAAACTCCTTTATATTTTCCTCTTCGATTTGTTGGGCGTGTGTCATCAAATAGGAGATATCCATTTCCTTAATAAACATGGCAGTGTGACACTCTTTAACCACTATTTCGGACACATCCGACACAAACTTATTCATTCTTTCCCTAAAGTCGGTAACCATATTTGGATCATACTTAGCCAATTGAGTGAACTTCAACGTATACTCCTTCACACTTATATTTCCTTGACGAAGGTTGATAAACTCAAGAAACTTGTCTTCCCTCATCTCAAGGGGAAAGAAATGATCAAGAAACACCTATTTGAATTTCTCCCAATCAAGAGGACCCACATCAATAGCCCTCCCTTCCATTGGTTAAACTAAAATTGAACAACACCCTTAAGTTGATAGGCGGCCAATTCCATCTTTTCCACCGGTGAAACTCCTATAATCTCGAATATCTTATACTTCTCATCAATGAACTCTTGAGGATCCTCATCAACTTTCGACCCAGGAAACTTTAGAGGATTTATCCTAGTGAAGTCCCTTATCCTTATTGTCGCCATACCTTCAGAGCACTAATTTATTTATTAGCTTGGGTCGACATAGCTTGAGTCAAAACTTGAAAAACATCTCGGAACTCAGCAGGAGTCACCTATTTGACCAAAAGATCAACAGAACTTGAGGGACCTCAGGCTCTTTATTCTCACCCACATACCTTCTCACATAAGCTCTTCAGGGAGTCATATCTTGAAAAGCATCAGATAAGAGTTAGGAGGACTTTTATAAAGATGAAATCTATGGCAAGACTTTAGAGTAGTGAAAGAAGTGAATTTTCCTAAACACTTTGTAGCCTACTATTCATAACAGTGGCGCGCTTCACACTTTATAAACAAGACTTTACTTAGAGTGGTTTGCCCTACATCCTAAGCCATTTTCTAAATCTTATGCTCTGAATACCTAGTTTTTCACGACCCAAAGTATACCCCAACATGACATGGTTTATAGTATTCCGAGCGGCCTCACACAAGTCAATGGACATACATTCAATACAATATAAAATAAAAAGAGAACACTTAATTAGAAAGTCTTGTATCATAAAAGAGGTATAAACATAAGTGCGAAATACCAAAATTTTCTTGACAAGCCAAACTAAACCAACATAGGAGTGGTTGGGAAGTAACTCATACACCATGTACAAAGTCTCAATGAAAAGAAATAAAAGAAATAAAAGTCTTCAAGGTATTGCCGTTGAAGTATGATGACTCATCAATCCTAAGAAATGGAGTAACAATCCGAGCTAGCCACAAGCGGAAGGAGATATGTTAGACCCTATATTATAAAATAATATAGGCACATGTATGCAATAGTACATGGAATGTATTAGGTATGGGGAAATGCATAAGAAGACATAAACATGATCATATGAGGATTCAAACATGATATGCATGATCAAACTAAAACATGAGTAAAAACCTTTAAAGATTCATAATCCATAAACAAGGTCAATGCATTCCTAAAACATAATGAAACTGTCATAAACCCTTTGAAAATAACATAGTTGATTTTTTGGGATATTTATCGTTAACCGACACTAAAACCATGTGGGCTATAGCATGGAATCCGATGGAACACTCACATCGAAAAGAGGATTCTACTTGACAAGGTAGTCTCCGTAATATTCATTCATACGCTATTTATGGATCCACTAGTTAGGTCACTTACGACAATCTTACGGGGCACATAATTTGGGACAAGAAGATTGCTTCTAAAGACACAACCTCTACTAACGGGAGAGCCTCCATCTCAAAGTTCACTCGGTGCTAAGTAAACTTTCAACAAAATTAGTCATAATCATATTCATATTATCATACTTGGAAAGACACAATTAAACTATCAATCCAATCATAATTCATCATAGAGTAGCTCCTAATAATCATGATTCATTCATGTGTGAGAGAACCTTTCACACCCATGATTTCATAATATGTGAGAAAAAGTTTCACAATTTATTGATACCCACCTCATAAGCATCCTTAGTTCATATCTATCATTTTCATTAAAACAAGCATAACTTTCATAATTCATACTACATAAATTCAGAAGTTTCGTTCATAAATTAATCATCATAATCAAGTAAAAATCATGGATCTATATGAAATCATTTGGAAATCACATGGTTTAAACCTGCATAAAATAAGATTCATGGAGATTTTATGAAACCCTAATCAAATTAGGTGAAATTTAATTGACGACTTGAGATTTTTTTGGGACTCAATGTATGAATGAAATATGTTAGTGAATTCCCACACACCTTGATAATAAAGCCTAGCAAAGTAAGAGAGAAGGAGAGACTTCAAGCTTAGAACCCTAACTTTCTTCCTTGAGCTTAAGAGAGAATTGGAGATGATAAACTTGGATGAGAGATAGGGATTTGAGAGAATGATAGGATTTGGGTAGTTTTAGGAGTTGAAAGGTAGTTAAAGGCCTTATAATTAGGGTCAAAACAATATAGTATAGACAGAAATGAATAGGAAAAGACCCAAATACCCTTAAGAAATAACTATCGGACAGACCTACAATTGGGGATCTACTATCCATATGGAGGACTACAATCTATCTTGTGAAACAATAGATCTACAACTGGAGCTTAAATATTTGATAAAATCCCATAAGTCCACTCTATGACTCATCGTTTGGTCTACAAATCGTGGACCTTACCCGTAGTCATCAAGTTACCCAAAAATCTCCAAAGTCCAAACACCATTCACGAATACAATCTATGACCTATTGAGAATATCACAACCCATAGGTCTGGCCTGTAGATTAAAAAAAATCCATCCCATTCACTAAGTGTAGAACCCTCTTACGAATATCATCTATGACCCATCATTCACTCTACGTACAATCTTAGCAATACGTATGCCATACATCTGAGACTTGATATTTTCTAGAAATTTGACAGAGTGTCTAGGAGACCTTTCCTACGACCCGTAGGTCAATCTGTAGCACTGGATTCTTGCAACATTGTTGAACTTTTCAACCCAAACTTCATTCTGATTTTTGAGCTGTTACTTTAGTCCATTCCGTGAAACATTCTGCATTAGTAGAGTCTTGGTAATGATTTGATTTGTGATGCACACTTGACACTATAATTAGTGGTTGATTTCATGGCTTCAACTTGTGACCTCCAAATCACAAAAAGATAGCTCTATCATTGTTTTAATTGTCCATCCTTTCAAATTACTATTATACACATCAACATTGTTTATTTTTATTTGTTTTTAAATTCAATTCGACATTATTACCTTGGAACTTCATAATTTTTGTTGAGTTACAAGGTAATCTTGTAATAGAAACACATAATATGAAAACACTAAATAAAAGAAATAATAGACTCATACTATAAAAGCATTAAACAAACGTGACAATACATGTGATAGTAGACTCATGATATTACACGTGTGATAGCTAGACTTATAACAAGAGAACATTACAATACTCGTGATAAATCCACTCGCACACCTACTATAAATTACACAAGTGTTCTTCTTAAAATTGCCCATCCTTATTCAACAAAAACATCTTACTTTCTTCTTTATATTATTTTCTTTTGCAATGGAAAGCGATACTAAAAAAGGCAAGCAAAAGATTGAAATGAAGTTGATAGAGTCCGAGAAAGCACGTGCTATGAGTTTCTAAAAAAGGAAAAAGACTTTGTTACAGGATGCAACTAAGTTTGCAACTCGAAATGGAGCAGATGTCGGTGTTATGCTCTTTTCACTTGGTGGAAAACCATGTTCCTATGGTTCCACAAGCATATATGAAATAATTGAAAAGTTTTTCAAAGTGAAACTTGAGGATCACCAACGTGATTATGCTGAGGGCAAATCAAATGATTTTGAGGCATTGGAAAATCTCCATAAAGAATTACAAACATGTAACGAGAAAGAAAAAAAATGTATACTAATGCATAAGATTATGCACCCTAGCTCAGAAGTACCTCCGGATCAACACATGAAGGAGCAGAAGCTAGCTTTGAAGTTGCGAGTAGAGAAAATTAAAAAAGAAACACAAAGTGCTATTTTGGTCGAGCATCAAAAGTTTGATTTAAATGTTGCTCCTGAGCTAGAAGAGGATGAGGAATCTTAAACTCAGGCTTTTCATGGAGTTGATATTGGAGTCCTTGAAATTGAAGTCATGCTGGGAGAAGACTTTACTAGCGATAGAATCTTCTATTATGGTCAACTCTTGCTTTTTTATTAAGTCACTTGTTGTTAGTATTCAATTATTCATTTATATATGGTTTTAGATTATAAAATAAAAGATTATGGAGTTCTTATGTTATTAAGTTAGTTTTATGTCATCCTTAGTATTTAATGATGCTTTGTGTTGTCTAGATTGGTAAATCAATTAAAGTTTTTTTGAACAAGTGAACATTATCAATGTGATAAATCACCGAAAATCCCCATACACTCATTGATTTTCTTTTATGTTTTCATTGTCAACATGATTAGTATGTTTAGATTTTACATCTAGGCTAGCTCTCGTGAAATGGTAAAATCTATGTAAATGAATGTATCTAATATTCATTGACTCTATTGGCATATTCAAGATTTCAAGTGAAATTAGGTCTTATTCAACCTGATACATGTATTTATTGAAATAGAGTACCTTATTTCTTTTTATCATGTGCACATATACAAATAAAGTTCCTTTCGTGTATGATACAAAATAAATTTTAGTCAATACATTTGCCTTAGAGAGTACTTTTTAAAATTCAACTTATTCCTTTTCTAGCTCCAATTTTGTATAACCTCGATTACTAAATTAGCAATGTAGGTACTAATTATTTAAATGCGAAACTACCCCTTCAAAATAAGTAATTCATGTATAACTATTTTAAAAATTATTAAGATAAATCAAAGTTACTAATCAAAAATCAAATATTCAATCAAAATTAAACCAATTTTCATTCAAAACCTATGAATTGATTTACGTGAGTGCCTTAGCCTCCATAACAGTGAAAATCAAACCAAAAAATAAATAAAATTGATGCAATTTGAGATTACTAAATACATGGTCTAGTAGAGAGGGAGAGACTGAAACAGAGAAACATAAGAAGAAGCAATAGAGGCTGAAATTGGGTGACAATGAGAAAGGAAAGAGAACAGAGGAAAGTCAGGGGTGAGAAACAAAGATATGTATGTAATACCTGCTTGCTATAACTAAAGCAACATGGATAAATATATTTCGATATACAGAAGGGGAAGGGTAAAATTATAGAATTCCCTTTTGGTCGTCTGAAGAAACTCTTTCTTTTATAGACGGAGATACTTTTCATATGATACTATTTTGAGCTATTTCAAGTTCAACTCATTCACTATAGAAACGAAAGTAAGCATATGTTGAAGGCATATGTTCTTATCTGGAGCTTTCGGAGTAGATTTTGTCGTAGTGGGCTTTAATCTCCTTAAAGAGAATGAGATATCTGCATCTCAGGCTGAATATATTTTTATTCACTTTTGTTTTTTTTATGTTTAACTATAGTTTATTGTATTTGTGGTATATTTCCTTGAAATTTTCATATTTGGGAAGCTACCCGTTCTCCTTTGTCATTTAGCCTAGAAGGTACTCCATGAAATTTTCATTTGGTGTAAACAAACATGAACCACATGTTATAAATTGTTTAGGGTTGAACTTGAACTTAGTAAAGGAATCTTTGAAACTCCAATGAAAATGAAAGGTAGGTGTTGGGTTAAGCATAAATCTTTGTGATTATAGTAATGTATATTACTTGTTCAAACATCTTATTTCTTCCTAAAAAAAAGGAACATCTTATTTTTTCCTCCTTTTCATTGGACCAGATATTCCTAATTGTATAGTTATGGAACTTAGTTGAACAAGAAAAATGATGCAAGAAAATCCTACAAAAGTTGGTGGATCTTTGTCTGATGTCTTAGTGTGTTCATCAAACTACTTTGTGGTCAACTTGACATTGATTTCTAATGATGTTGCAGCAAGTTTAGCACCTCCAAGTCCAACTTTAGGTATGACCTCTAAAGTGTATTTCCTTTGGTGCATCACAATTCCTTCATTTTGAAGGTTTGTTTCAACTTCCCTTTGGTTTCCTCAATTGTTTCCGAACTGTCCCCAATAATTAGCATTTCATCCACAAAACTAAGAACCACGGATGTGCCGTTAGATGTTTTCTATATAAACAAGGAGTGATCATAATTAGTTTGCTTAAAATCAAACCTTAACAACGCTTCAGTCAACTTGGCATTTTATTTTCTAGGAGCTTGTTTTAAGCCATATAAGGATTTAACTAGTCTATAGACGGCATGTTTACCCCCTGACTAGTATGATGCAGTTGTAAATAAATTTCATCAACCAAATCACCTTGTAAAAAACACTGAAAACATCCATTTGTTGTATATGCTACTGATTTTGTGCTGCAGTTGATAGAGCAATTTCTCATTGTTTTCATTTTAACAACAGGTGAGAATGTTTCTCTGTAGTCAATACCTTTCTTCTGACTGTACTCCTTAGCAAAAAGACTTGCCTTTATCCTTTCAACCTCTCCTATTAATTTATACTTGATTTTGTAGATCCATTTGCAACCTATGGGTTCTTTCCTAGGAGGCAAAGAAACAACACCCCAAGTGTTGTTGTTATTTAATGCTTTTATCTCAGACTTCATTGCTTGTTCCCACCTTCGATCCTTAAAAGCTTTTGAGTAGGTTTTTGTCTTTGTGATCGTAGACATAGATGTTATAAATGCTTGATATTTATATGACAATCTATCATAGCTTAGACAATTGTCCAGGCAGTAAAGTGTGTCCCGAAGGATATTCAAGGACACAAAGTCTTTCATCCATAATTGTGGCTAAGTTCCTCTTCTTGATTTTCTTTTTTAAGGTTGTACAACTTCTACAGGTTCTAGAGGATTACTATACACTTGCTCAGGTTAATTCAGGTTATAGCATGTCTATACATGGTTATGTTTGCACTTGTATATGTTGATGTTGATCAGGAATAGTAGGAGTCTCAGGGATTACATGCTAAGTACATATTTTTGGAGTGAGCCAACTATTTGATTCTTCAACTGTTGAGGTGGTATCCACAAACATATGCTTAGTAGGGGAATCCCTATTATGAAATGGGAATATCTTCTCATTGAACAACACATCCTTGTTTACAAAGAACACACAATCAGTTAAGTCATATAAAATATATCCTTTTTGAAGTTTTGGATATCCCATATATGCACAGAAACTCGAGTTATAGATAAGAGTTTATTGTGTTGATTGTCATGTTCTAACTTTTTAGTTAGTTATTTTGGTTGCAGTTGACTGAAAACTTTTCCTTTAGGCTTATTATTTAGCGTTTTCTTAAGATCAACTTGAATACCTTCACCGGAGACAATATGGCCAAGGAAAGCAACAAAACTCAACAAAAACTCACATTTTCTAGACTTAGCATACAATTCACGATCCTTGAGAATTACAACATAATCTTCAAATGCCCAACATGTTCATCCTCACTATGTGAGTAATCAAAATATCATCAATAAACTAAATCACGAACATGTAAAGATATTGCTTAAGGATCCTATTCATCAAATTCATAAATGTTGTCAGGGCATTGGTCAAACCAAAAATATATTACCAAAAAGTAATAATCACCATATCGTGTTCGGAAAGCCTTCTTCGGAGTGATATTTTCCTTCACCCATAATTGGTGATAACCTGACCAAAGGTCAATCTTGGAGTAGAAACTCACACCTTAGAGTTTATCAAACAAGTCATCAATCCTTGGAATATGATACTTATTCTTTATGGTAACCTTATTCAATTGTCGATAGTCAATGCACATTCAGAAGGAACCATCTTTCTTTGGAACAAACCAAATCGGAGCACCCTGTGGAGAGGTATTCAGTCTAATACATTTCTTATCCTATAAGACTTTCTACTAATCCTTTAATTCTTTAAGTTCTATTGGGGCCATTCGGTAAGGAGGAGTAGATATAGTTTTTGTATTTGTGAGAATGCCAATACCGAAGTCTATTTTACTTTTGAAAGGAATACCAAGAAGATCATCAGGAAAGTCATTTACAATCGAAATAGACTCAAAGGTAGGGGTTTCAAAATCTGTATCCCTAACCCGAACAAGATGATGAATGAAAACCGTAGTAATCATTTTGCTAGATTTTAGGCAAGATATAAATTAACCCTTAAGAGCATAATTTCCCCTTCATATGACATGATAGATTCTTTCGAAACATGGAATGTTACCAATCGGGTCCTACAATCTATGGAATCATAAAATGAATGAATCCAATCCATCCCAAGAATAGCATCAAAATCTAACATAACAAGCTTTATAAGATCAACATAATGACTTTATGAGAAACATAAATAGGGCCATCTTTATAAATTCTCTCACATCCATTGGTTGAACCAAACTTGAGCAGCACCCTTAAGTTTATCAGCGGTCAATTTCACCTTTTCCACTGGTGACACTCCCATATTCTCCACTATTTTATACACCTCAATAATGAACTCTTGAGGATCCTCATCAATTTTCAACCTATAAATCTTCAGAGGATTCATCCTAGTGAAGTCCCCTATCCTTGTTCTCATCATACCCATATAAGGGACAAGAGTAGCAGTTTCTCTATTAGCTTGGGCTGTCATAGCTTGAGCCAATACTTGGAAAGTTGCTCGGAAAACAGCATGAGTCAATTGTTCATCCAAAGTATCAACGGAACTTGAGGAACCTTGGGATCCACATTCTCACCTACATTACTTCTCACATAAGCTCTTTGGGGAGCCTTATCTTGAAAAACACTGGAATAGATTTAGGAGAATGACCTTTTCAGAGATGAACTCTATGGAAGGACTTTAGAGTAGCGAAAGAAGTGAATATTTTTAAATGCCTTGTAGCCTACTAGTCCTAAATGAGGCACATTTCACACTTATGATCAAGACTCTACTTGATGATGTTTATCAAATATCCTAGGATCTTTTCTAAACCATGTGCTCTGAATACCTAGTTTGGCACGACCCAAAGTATACCCTAGACATGACATGGCGTATAGGACCCCAAGAGGCCATATACAAACAACTTCATATACATTCAACACAATAGAAAATAAAACAGGAGCACTTAAGTAGAAAGTCTCATATCATAAAAGAGGTCTAAACATAAGTGCAAAATAACAAATTTATCTTGACAAGCCAAATTAAACCAACACAGGAGTGATTGAGACATAGCTGACACACTATGTACAAAGTCTCAAAGAAAATAAATACAAGAAATAAAAGTATTAATGGGCTTGCCCTCGAAGTATGATGACTCATCATTCCCAAGCAATAGAGTAACAATCTGAGCTGCCACGAGCGGCAGGAGATACGCCGAACCCTATATTATAAAATAATATAGGCACAAGTATGCATTAGTACATGCAATGTACTAAGTAAGGGGGAAATACATCAAAAGACATAAACATGATCATATGAGGATTTAAATATGATATGCATTATGATGTGAGACAAATACATATTTTTAATCATTATTTGCCTCACATTTATTATTTATATTTGTTCTTTTTGAGCATGGATTTTATGAGTTGTGCTAAATAGTATATTTTATTTGTATAATTAAATTGGTGTGAAAATAAAGAAGTTTGGATCTAAAAATAATTAAACATGGAAATTGAAGAAGGAAATCAAGCATGTAGTTTAATGGATTTTATATATATATATATATATATATATATATGCAGAAGTCAGCAAGAATGCAAAGAAGTGCACATTGGAGTTGTGCCACATGACATCATGCGAAGAAACTCCTGATTGAAGTTGCGGATGAAGCAGTGCTTCAAACGGAATCCAATTCCGTTTGGTTTTAGATTCCTAATTTATTTTAGACTCAATTATTTTATTCAGGGTATCCTACAACTATAAATAGTCCATAAGAACAATTATTATAGGAGGATACAATGTATAAATTAAATTTTGATTTAGGGTTTCATCTTTTCTTCTCTTTTATTTATTTTACATCTTTTCTTTGAATGATTGGTTGTAATTGCTCTATATCTATGTGGAGTTGCACTTCTCGTTCTTGGATTATATTTACTTACAAAATGATTGTTTAGTGATTTTTATTCGGCATACTTGTTCATCATATTGGTTGTTCTTATATTCTTGTGATTACTATATATTTTGATGCTTGATCACCATTAGAATAAATTCATTGTCTTCTTTTGAGCTCGGGAGAGGAACAAAGGGATTGAACGTGGAATATAAGGAGCATGATCTTTTCTTGCATGTCAGTTGAATTGATTTGAGTCTAGGATAGGGATATACCTAGGTGCCTTGCTTGGTTCAAATACGGGAAGACAACTTAATGTTCCATAGTTGGTTCAATCTATCCCCGCTCAACGATGTAGTTAGGCTGTCAATTATGGTAGACAGTTAGAGGTCGGGAGATCATGACTATGTTATCAACCCCGTGAATCAGCAACTAGATAATTGAATAAGTTGATGAAATTGATGCTAAAAATGATTGTTAGTTAAATCATAATCCTGGATCAATTTATTCATTGATTGTGAAACATCTATCTTTTCTTAGTTAATTGTTTTTTTAGCCATTTTATCTTTATTTTTAGTTTAGTTAATATATATTCATCTTTGAAATCCTCTCCTTAAATAAACAATTTGAATTAGTATAATTTAGTAAATAGTTAATTCACAAGTCCTTTGGGTTCGATAATCCGGTTCTTTTAAGAGCCACTATATTACTTGCGCGACCCGTACACTTGTGTGTGCAATTGGAAGCAACAAGTTTTTGGCATTGCTGCCGGTGACTTAGAGAAATTAATTGTTTTTCTAGGTTAAACTTTTTCTTTTTATTTATTTAAGTTTTTTATTAAAAAAAAATAATTTTTTTAAAATTAAAATAAAAAAATATTTTCTTATGTTATTTTATTTTATTAGTGTCACTTTTTTTCTTTTGATCTTGTTTTTGCAGATTAGGGTAAGTTTGGGTACCCAAGAATTTAAAGTGAAGGAGCACGTTTGAGCTTGAGCATGGGGTGCGTACGACCCTTGATGAAAATTAAGAGAATATGCTACTAGCTACGCTTAAAGGCCTCAGGGAGTTTTTCTAATCCTTGTTTTAAATTTTATTTGATGCTTTGGAGAGATAACATCTTTTTAAGTGTGGGGTGGAGGAATGATTCCTAGTTTTTACTGTTTTATTGAGTCTTTTATTTTTTTTTTAGGATGGGTTCCTTGACTTTTGTTTTCGGTTCTTTTCCTGAGGATAGTCCCTTTGAACGGATTGTCTTTTAATTTATATTTTTAGGAATAAATTTTATTTTTATTTTAATTTTTTTGGAGAAAAATGAAAATATCCTTTTGAGTTATTTGATACTTGCTATTTCGGCATAATTTTGAGTAGTACTTTCTTGTGAATTCTTGATTGCTAGTGAAATTGTAAACTCTTTGATATTTATGCTCATGGTTTTGACTTTGTATATAACTTATTTTATTTTGCAGTTTGTTATGACCATGTCTCTTTTAGAAGTGGAATTGATCCACTTGATTGATACTTGTGCCATGTGTGGTGAGATTTTGTTTATTCCATGTTTTGCATCTTAGTCTAGAACTTGCCCTACATGTTATTGAAGTGGAATAAAAAGTGTTGCTTTGTTTAGGATATGATAATAGGATTTCTTTGATTTGTCTGGTATATTTTAGCCTTTTCAGATATTATATCACTAGTTAGCCCTTTTCAGCCTGTAGCCTTTTGTTGGTAGCCATATTTTGCCCTAAAATATTTTGTTGAATCCCTAGTTTTTGCACCTTGCTTCCTTGAGCATTATAGCATAGACTTATTCTAATTGCTAATTCTAATGAAAAGGGGATGTTTGAGTGAAAAGGTAATCAATGATAGCTACAAAATGCTTAAAAAGCCCTCTTTGAAAGAATGCAATGAAAAATATAATAATTTTGGCCCTGCTATGTTGTGTGGAAAATAAAAGTATAGAAAAACTCTATTTTGGCCCTGGTCCTTAATGGACAATGTGCACCTCAACTCAATTGAGGGTGGCCAGTTCAAAAGTATGCTCAAACATTGGCCTTGGTCCTACCAAAGATATTGTGCACCTTAAGTGAGGGTGGCTAGTGAAAAGACACACACACACACACACACATATATATATATATATATAAAAGAGAAAAAAATGATTGAAGCATTCTTCAGATGATGAGAATTACTTATGAAATAATTGTTGAAGAGAGGGCCGAAAATAAAGAGAAGAAAATAATGGGTGATAAAGTCTTAAAGTGCAAAATGCATAAGGATGTGCAAGTCACTATTATATAGTTTTTCTACCCATCCTCTAGCCTACATTACAACCTGTTAAGACCCCATTTAATTCTATTCAAGCATGCTTAATTAGTGGAGATGCACATAATGGGCAAGCCTATGGTTCTTTGTGCATACATGTGAATTTTATTTCTGAGTGTGAGTTGTTCTGTGATGTTAAGTCCTTAATTTATATTCAATCTTTTGAGTGTGTGACTATTTCTTCTTGTAAAGGCACTTTTTTCATGACAGATAGGTGATCTTATTTGCTTTCTTTGATGAGAGTAGGTGAGCAAGCTTAAATTTGATGAGTTCAAAGTCATTCTTTGAAGTTAGGAGGTTAGAGGTTTGTTGATTATTTGTATATCTTGCATATTGATCAAGAAGTTTACTTGATGTTTTGAACTTCGTAAATGGCCTATTGTATTGGGGATTTTTGAGATGAGCTTTAATGTTTACTCGAGGACGAGCAAAAGTTTAAGTGTGGGGTAGTGATGTGACTCTAAAATACATATTTTTAATCATTATTTGCCTCACATTTATTATTTATATTTGTCCCTTTTTAGCATGGATTTTATGACTTGTGCTAAATAGTATATTTTATTTGTATAATTAAATTGGTGTGAAAATGAAGAAGTTTGGAGCTAAAAGTAATTAAAAAGGGAAGTTGAATAAGGAAAGCAAGCAGACAACTTAATGAATTAGAGTGAAATTATATATATATATATATATATATATATATATACACATACACACGAAGTCGGCGAGAATGCAAAGAAGTGCACATTGGAGTTGTGCCACGTGGCATCATGCGAAGACACTCCTGATTGAAGCGGCGGACGAAGCAATGTTTCTGTAACACCTCGCCATTTGAAAGAACTAGAAAGAGTGATTTTTGGAAATAGTGTAAATCTGGAAAATTGGCTAAACTAAGTAAAGTATGATTTTTAGTCAACTTCAAATGACCATAACTCTTAGCTCAGGATGAGTTAGGTGTGCTTCCAGATACCGTAGGAAATATCTTGGAATTATCTTTCCAATGCTGTCGAGTTTGCGTGATTCTGAGTTTGTAATAGTGAGATATGGCCATTGGAAGTTCGGCTGGTTGGATAAGGAAAGTTCAATCTTGATTTTGGAAGGGTGTTTTGGGATTTTCCATATCCAAAGACTTAATTTTGTTTTTGGTAACGTTGGGGTCTAAACTAAAGTTGGTCAGTTTGCGCTTTTGATATTTGAGTTAGGGTTTTGAGAGAAGGAAAAAGAAGAGGAGAAAGGAGAAGATAAGGCAATGAATCGTCAATTCATGAAGCTAAGGTCATGGATTTTGTCCAGGGGTGATCCCTACGAGGTATGTGAGTCTTTCATAGCATTGGGTTTGTTCACCCATGCACTAATCACATTTATTTTAGCGAAGTTCGTTCTAGAAAGTTGAAAGTTGATGAACTAACATGGTGTTCTTGTAAATGGCCTTCGTTCTTGAGTTAGGTTGAGATTGAGGGATTCCCTGAGGTCAAAATGTTGTTTCTTTGAGTTTTTTGAGTTAGATTCTTGTGTATACGTACTGGGTATCTGAATCTAAAGGGAATTTGAGAAAAAGAACTGAGTTTAGGTGAATTGGGGTTATAAAACGAAGAAGGAACAAGTTGGGCAAATCTGTGTACCAGGTGTTCCTCAGAATTGACAATTTTTCTCCTCGCGTCGCGGAGCGGTCTCAGACTATTCTGCCTCAAAATTTATTTTTGCGACCAATTATTTAAATAGATCTTCGCGTCGTGGACTAGTTTCAGATAATGATTTCTTGATCTTTTCTCATGTTTAACTATCTAAAAACACTCCTAAACATCATGAGATCATTCCTATCACCAATCACAATCGTTGAATCCAAAATTCAATTCAAGGAAATTTGAGTGTCAAGGAAAGGAAAGTTACGAGTCAAGTTAAGAGAAATTCATAAAGTTTTCCAAAAGCCTTTTACAAACATTTTAACTTTGTTTTAAGTGAAGCTCTGAGTTGGGTAAAGAGTAAGAGAAAAGTTCATTTCTTCAAAGATTATACGGAAACTAAGTATTCCCAAGAGTTAAAAATATTTTCACATTTGAGCAAGAAAGGGAACATCGATTCCAAGAGAGCTTTTAAGATAAGTTTTGAGTAATTATCTCAAACCAAAGAAAAAAGTTTTGTTTTAAAATATATGAGTTAAGTATAATTTTGGGAATAGTATTGAGCAACGATATCGGGATATGAGTTCATAATAACTCAAGTCTCCATAAACCATGTAGCCATCATGGGTAGTAAATGATAATACTTGTTAGCTGATTCCTAAAGTGTTTTTTTAGAACAGACTAGTAGATCCACTTAGTTAAGGCGTTCTATATAACAACAAAGTAAATGACAGTTCTAGCAGCGTGGGCAAGACGCTGTATCACCAATATGCTCATAGTGGTGGTTGTCAGTTAGAGAAACTCCCACAGTATTATATTACTTTACAAGTAAACTGAGTTGTTATTGCATTTTTTTAACAAATTGAGTTTCTACTACTGTTTTAAATGCTTTGAATAACTGCACCATTATTGTTGTTTACTTTGCATTTGAGATAAGTTATTCATGAGTTGGGTAAATCCAAGGTAAGTGTTTCTTTCGGAATTTTTTCAAGCTTATGTTATATTTAGTATTCCCCTTGCATACTCGTACATTTAATGTACTGATGCCATTTGGCTTATATCATTTTATGATGTAGACACAGGTAACCAAGATCAATATCCAGTGCCTCGTTGATCCAGTTGAGCACTCAGAATCAGTTGGTGAACCTCCTTGCTATTCAGAGGACTGTTTTTTATCGTTGCTTTTTATTATTTTAGTTATTAGGATGATTTGGGGTCTTGTCCCAACATCCCTCATTGTTTTAGAGGCTTCATAGATAGTTAGTAGTTCAGGTTTCTATACATTGTTATTTCTTATGTTGAGACTTAAGTTGCCACTTTGGCCAAGTTGAATGTTTGACTTTTAAACATTATAAGTTATTCTATTAATCAATTGAGTAGAAATGTATTGAATCCTTGTATTAATGTTTTTAAGTCTTTCGCTGAGTAAGTAAGCCAGACCAAGGGTTCACTTGGGGCCAACAATGGTTCTTGGGTGTCAGTCCTGCCCAAGATGTAGGTTCAGTGTGTGACAAACATAGTATCAGAGCCCATAGTTCAAGAGTCCTTAGGAGTCTATGAAGCCATGTATGTAGAGTCCTAGTTATCGGTGTGTAGCACTCCACATCAATAATTAGGAGGCTGCAACACTTAGGAAATTATTTCACTTCTTTCACACTCATTTCATGTGATATAGTTCATCTCTATACAATTTCTTTCTAACTCTATCTTGTGCGTAACCAATTGTGAGTTGGGCTTTGTTTTGAGGAGGCCTTCTTGGGGCATTTCTTTCCCCTAGAACTGAGAAAGGCCAAGGTACGAGAGTTTCTCACTCTTAAGCAAGATTCACTAAGTGTTCATGAGTGTAGGTTGAAGTTCACCCAACTATCCCGTTATGATTCAGAGATGGTTGCGGATATGAGGAGTATAATGAGTTTGTTTGTTGTTGGGCTGTCTCGTCTATTGAGTAAGGAAGTTAAGGCTGCAATGTTAATAGGTGACATGGATATAGCAAGGTTAATGGTCTATGTGTAGCAGGTTGAGGAGGAGAAGCTAAGGCATAGGGAGGAATTCAGAAATAAGAAGGCCAAGATGTTAGGGAATGAGTCCGGGCAGCAAAGAAATAATGCGAACCGGTCTTCATCCAACAAAAGCAAAAAGGAACTGCTCCATCATCTGCTAGTGCACCTGCACCCAGAAACAAAGGTAAGTACAATGGTCAGAATTCACAAACTTCAGAGTTAGACCTGCACAGTCTTAGTGTAGTATGGAACAAGGAGGTAACTGGGATCTTGCATGTGCTAAGTGTGGTATAACCCACCCAGGTAAATATTTTGATGGCTCCACAGGTTGTTTCAAGTGTGGACAAAAGGGTCACTTCATGAAATAGTGCCCCAAGAACCAGCAAGGTAGTGGAAATCAGGGCAATAAAGCCTAATCTTAATCAGTTGCTCCAGCAGGCATGGTTGAACCTAGAGGAGCTACTTCTAGTACTGGTGGAAGAGCAAACCACCTTTATGCAATCACTAGTCGTCAAGAGCAAGAAAATTCTCTAGATGTTATCACTGGTATGATCAAAGTCTTTACTCTTAATGTTTATACTTTACTAGACCCAAGAGCAAGTTTATCTTTTGTGACTCCTTAAGCAGCAAATAATTTTGATTTTCTTCTTGAGAAACTTTGTGAACCATTTTGTGTTTCTACACCTATTGGGGAGTCTATTCTAAATGAACGTGTATATCGTGATTGTGTCATCTCCATCAATCACAAGAACACCATGACTGATTTAGTCGAGTTAGACATGGTAGATTTTGAGGTCATTCTAGGTATGGACTGTCTTTATGCCTGTTATGCCTCCATTACTTGTAGAACTCGAGTTATTAGGTTTCAAATTCCTAATAAGCCAGTTATAGAGTAGATTAGCAGTTCAGCAGTGCCTAAAGGTCGTTTCATTTCGTACCTTAAGGCGAGAAGGTTAGTTTCCAAGGGGTGTGTCTATTATTTAGTTCGAGTTAATGACTCTAGTGTTAAAATACCTCTTATAAAGTCAGTTGCATTAGTAAAAGAGGTTCCAGAAGTTTTTTTGATGATCTTCCAAGAGTCCCTCTTGAGAGAGAAATAGACTTCGGTATAAATATTCTTCCAATACTCGTTGTATATCTATTCCGCCATATAGAATGGAACCAACAGAGTTGTAAGAGCTAAAAGAGTAGTTGAAATAGCTCTTTAATAAGGGCTTTATTTGACCAAATGCGCTCTGGTCTTATTTGTGAGAAAGAAATATGGTTCCCTTAGGATGTGTATAGATTAACGCCAGTTGAAGAGGGTTACCATCAAGAACAAATATCCTCTTTCGAGAACTAATGATCTTTTCGATCAGCTTCAGGGTGCTACTTGTTTCTCTAAGATAGACCTCAGATCAGGCTACCATCGGTTGAGGGTAAGGGAATGTGATATTCCAAAGACAATATTCAATACTCGCTATGGTCATTATGAGTTCTTTGTTATGTCCTTTGGTTTGACCAATGCGGCTGCAACATTCATGGACCTTATGAATAGAGTATTCAAACCTTATTTAGATATGTTTGTTATCGTATTCATTAATGACATACTAATCTATTCAAGGAATGAAGAAGATCATGCTATTCACCTCAGAATAGACTTCCAAACTTTAAAGGATAAAAAGTTATATGCCAAATTCTCTAAGTGTGAATTTTGGCTTGAGCCTGTGGCATTCTTAGGCCACATTGTGTCTGGAGAGGGAATTAAAGTTGATACCCAAAAAATAGAGGCAGTGCAAAATTGGCATAGACCCACATCTCCAACCGACATTAGGAGTTTCTCAGGTTTGGCTGGCTATTATAGAAGGTTCGTAGAGGGGTTCTCATCTATTTCATTCCCTTTGACCAAGTTAACTTAGAAAATAGTGAAATTTCAATTGTCTGAAGCTTGTGAGGAAAACTTTCAGGAATTGAAAAAGAGGTTAACGATTGCCCCAGTTTTAACCTTGCCAGAAGGCATGCAAGGCTTTATTGTATATTGTGATACTTCTAGAGTTGGTTTGGGTTGTGTGTTAATGAAAAATGGTAAGGTTATAGCTTATGCCTCCAGACAGTTGAAAGTTCATAAGAAGAATTCGTAGTATTTGCTTTAAAAATATGGCACCATTATCTTTATGGTGTTCATATGGATATGTTCACTGATCACAAGAGTCTTCAGTATGTGTTTACTCAGAAATAGATTAATCTCAGACAAAGGAGGTGGTTAGAATTACTTAAGTATTATGACATGAGTATTATTTATCATATAGGTAAAACTAATGTTGTTGCTGATGCCTTAAGCAGGTTGTCTATGGGTAGTACTGCCCATTTTGAGGAAGTGGGAGATGATCAATATGGACTTCATTACTGGGTTGCCACGGTCTCGCAGGCAACATGATTTTATTTGGGTGATTATTGATAGAATGACAAAATCAACCCACTTTTTGCCGGTAAAGACTACCTATACAACAGAGGACTATGCCAAGTTGTATCTTCAAGAAGTATTTAGAATTCATGGAGTTGTGGTCTTCATTATTTCAGACAAAGGTGCGCAATTTACTGCAGAATTTTGGAATTCATTCCAAAAAGGCTTGGGCATTCCAAAAAGAAGAGCGCACTATTCAGACCTTAGAGGATATGTTGAGGGCTTGTGTGGTTTATTTCAAGGGTAATTGGGATGATCACCTATCTCTTATTGAATTTGCTTACAATAATAGTTACCACTCTAGCATCCAAATGACTCCTTATGAAGATCTTTATGGGAGAAGGTGAAGATCTCCTATTGGATGATTTGAAGTTGGTGAAGAAGGGTTGATAGGACCAGATTTAGTCTATCAAGCTATGGAAAAAGTGAAAGTGATTCAAGAGAGGTTGAAAACGGAGTAGAGTCGTCAGAAATCCTATACTAATGTTAGGAGAGGGGAGTTAGGTTTGGAGTAGATGATTGGGTATACTTGAAAGTTTCACCCATGAAGGGTCTTATGAGTTTGGTAAGAAACGGAAGCTTAGTCCCCGGTATATTGGTCCTTACAGAATATCCAAAAGGATTGGTAATGTAGCTTATAAGTTAGAGCTACCACAAGAGTTAACAACGGTTCATTCGGTATTTCATAGTTCCATGTTGAAAAAATGCATGTGAGATCCTTTACTTATCATACCAACTAAAGATATTGGTATCAAGGATAGCTTGTCCTATGAGGAGATTCTTGTTCAAATCCTATATCGCCAAGTTCACAAGTTGAGGACTAAGGAAGTAGCATCACTCAAAGTCCTTTGGAGGAACCATTTTGTTGAAGAAGCTACTTGGGAAGTTGAGGAGGATATGAAGAAGAGATATCCACATCTATTTGAGCCTGGAGAAATTCTATACCAAGGTACTAACTCTCTTCTTAGTACTCTTTAATTTATATACTTGATGTGTTAGATTTGCTTATCGGGTGTTTGAGCTGAATTTTAGATGTTACACCCTTAGCCTAGTAAGAGTAAGCTCATTCGAGGACAAATGTTCCCAAGGGGGAGATATTGTAACACCTTGCCATTTGAAAGAACTAAAAATAGATAGAATTTGAAAGAATGATTTTTGGAAATAATGTAAATCTAGAAAATTGAACAAACTAAGTTAACTATGAGTTTTGGTCAACTTCAAATGACCATAACTCCTAACTTAGGATGATTTAGGTGTGCTTCCAGATACGGTAGGAAAGATCTTGGAATTATCTTTCCAACACCACTGAGTTTGCGCGATTCTGCATTTTTATGAGTAAGATATGGCCATTGGAAGTTGGGTTGGTTGGATAAGGAAAGTCCATTCCGGATTTTGGAAGGGTGTTTTGATATTTTTCATAACAATTGACTTAATTTCGTTTTTTGGTACTTAATTGGGGTCTAAATTGAAGTTGGTTAGTTTATCCTTTTGATATTTGAGTTAGGGTTTTGAGAGAAGAGAAAAGAAGAGGAGAAAGGAGAAGAGAAGGAAAGGAATTGCCAATTCTTAAAGCTAAGGTCGTGGATTTTGTCTAGGGGTGATCCCTACGAGGTATGCGAGTCTTTCATAGTATTGGTTTCGTTCACCCACGCGCCAATCACATTTATTTCAGTGAAGTTCATTCTAAAAAGTTGAAAGTTTATGAATCTTGAATGGTGTTCTTGTAAATGGCCTTCGTTCTTGAGCTAGGTTAAGATTGAGGATTTCCTTGAGGTTAAAATGTTGTTTCTTTGAGTTCTTTGAGTTAGATTATTGTGTATACATACTAGGTATCTGAATCTAAAGAGAATTTGAATAAAAGAACCGACTTTGGGTAAAATGGGGTTATAAAACAAAGAAGGAACAAGTTGGGCACATCTGGGTAATAGGTCCGCAATGCGAACCTGTTCCTTAAAAATTAACAATTTTTCTCCTCGCATCACGGAGCAGTCACGAACCGTTTTTCCTCAAAATTTATTTTTGCGACCAAATACTTAAATACATCTCCGCGTCACGGACTATTTTCTAGATAGTGATTTCTTGATCTTTTTTCATGTTTAACTATCTAAAAACACTCCTAAACATCATGAGATCGTTGCTATCACAAATATCAATCCTTGAATCCATAATTCAATTCAAGGAAAGTTAAAGTCAAGTTAAGAGAAATTCATAAAGTTTTCCAAAAGTCTTTTACAAAAGTTTTAACTTTGTTTTAAGAGTTAAGCTCTGAGTTGAGTAAAGAGTAAGAGAAAAAGTTCCTTTCTTCAAAGATTATACGGGAACTAAGTATACCCAAGAGTTAAAAATATTTTCACATTTGAGCAAGAAAGGGAACATCGATTCCAAGAGAGCTTTTAAGCTAAGTTTTGAGTAATTATCTCAAATCAAAGAAAGAAGTTTTTATTTTAAAACATATGAGCTAAGTATAATTTTGGGAGTAGTATTGAGCACCGATATCGGGATGCAAGTTCATAATAACTCAAGTCTCCATAAACCATGTTTCCATCATGGGTAGTAAAGGATCATACTTTTTAGATGATTCCTTAAGTGCCATTTAGAATAGACTAGTGGATCCACTTAGTTAAGGCATTCTATATGACAACAAAGAATAGGACAGTTTTGGTTGCGTGGGCAAGACGATGTATCACCACTTAGACTCATAGTGGTGGTTGTTGGTTAGAGAAACTCCCACAGTATTATATTACTTTACAAGTAAACTGAGTTGATATTGCATTTCTTTAACAAATTGAGCTGCTACTACTGTTTTAAATGTTTTGTATAACTGCACCATTATTGTTGTTTACTTTGCATTTGAGTTAAGTTATTCATGAGTTGAGTAAAGCCAAGGTAAGTGTTTCTTTCATATTCCTTTCAAGCTCATATTATATTTAGTATTCCCCTCGTATACTCGTACATTCAATGTATTGATTCCATTTTTCCTGCATCATTTTATGATGCAGACACAGGTAACTAGGATCACTATTCATCACCTCGTTGATCCAGTTGAGCACTCAGAGTCAGTTGGTGAGCATCCTTGCTATCCAGATGGCTCATTTTTATCATTTCTTTTTAGTATTTCAGTTGTTAGGATGATCGGGAGTCTCGTCCAGACAGCTCTCATTGTTTTAGAGGCTTTATAGACAATTAGTAGTTTTGTTGTCTTTACATTGTTATTTCTTATGCTGAGACTTGAGTTGCCACTTTGGCCAAGTTGAATGTTTGACTTTTAAATGTTCTAAGTTATTTTATTAACCAATTGAGTAGAGATTTATTGAATCCTTGTATTAATGCTTTAAGTCTTCCACTGAGTAAGTAAGTCATCGCTTGGGGCCAACAATGGTTCTCAAGTGCCAGTCCCGCCCAAGGTGTAGGCTCGGGGCGTGAGAGTTTCAAACAAAATTTAATTCCATTTGGTTTCGGATTCCTAATTTATGTTGGATTCGGTTATTTTATTCAAGGTTTCCTACATCTATAAATAGTCCATAAGAATAATTATTAGAGGAGGATACAATGTAGAAATTAACTTTTGATTTAGGGTTTCATCTTTTCTTCTCTTTTATTTATTTTAGATCTTTTCTTAGAATGAACGGTTGTAATTGCTCTATATCTATGTGGAGTTAAACTTCTCGTTCTTGGATTATATTTACTTACAAAATAATTTTTTAGTGATTTTTATTCGGCATAATTGTTTAACATAGTGGTTGTTCTTATATTCTTGTGATTACTATTTTGATGCTTGATCACCATAAGAATAAATTCATTGTCTTCTTTTGAACTCGGAAGAGGATGTAACACCCATAAATGCTAACAAGAGTCGCATGTCGATTTACCGTTGCTTAACTACTACAATATGTTTTACTCTTATTTTGGAAACTTGAAATGTTGTGATAATTGCTAGTTTGCTTAGCATAAAATGTATCGTAATTTAAGGGTTTGTATGGGGTATTTACGTAATAGTCTGTTTAGAATTTTTTATACTTTTAAAAGGAGGTGAAGGATATCTATAAGGGTATATGTATGCATTTTGGGCAGCACACAACACTATTTGGGCAGCCTTGAGGGACAACTGTGCATTGGGATAAATATCAATTTTGAGCCTATATTTTGACATCTCCTCTAGAGAATTTCGGTTCCTTCAAAGTCTAAGCACCTTAGAAACTTAGTTAACCGTTTGTTCATCAATAGCACAAGAGAAAAGTTTGGTTCTTTTGGCTGGAATTCAAGACACACACTGCTCTTTGGTAAGTAGTCAAAATCTATTTTGTAGCTGAGTGGTGTGTATTACTTTTGGAATATCTCGTTCTCTAGAAATCATTTTTGGTGACTAAATATGATTTGGAAAGGTAATTCATATATCTACAACTCTTATGTTTAGGTAAAGCTCTAATTTAGCTGTTATGGATTCGAAATATGGGACGCAACATAAGACAAGTTTTGTCCAGATTTCGGGTTTAGAAATCTTGTATGGACATCTGTTAGTGTTTTTGAATATATCATTTTTTACAAAATAGATTTTGCGGTGATTCTTGTTTTTTTGCAACCTTAAGAGATGTACCTACAATTTTCATGAAGGTTAGAAAGTCTAGTTTTGCCCTTCATTTTCAAATCTAAGTTGCAACATGAGGCACTAGGCTGGCAAGAATCACTGTTTTGGGAGCAGAGTCGTTTCTGTACGGGCTAAGCTTGCTTGTGATAATAATTCCATTTTACTTCGACATTATTGAGATACTAAGAATCAAAGAAGCTATTTAATTGTATTTTTAAGGTTGTATACACTCGTGAACAAGTTGAGGACCTTGATACATTGGTTGGTCTACAGTTTAAACTTGCGAAGTTGTGTGGACTGTTTCTACGATAAAGTATTGAGGTTTGTGTATAAACTTGTACTTGCACTATTTTAACTACTGGTATATCTGAATGTTGATCTTGGTATCTTGGTTACCTTTTGTCACTTTGTGTTGTCATGTTGGTATGATGTTTGTGTAACTCGCCCACTTGTACGGATTGTTTGATCACTTGACACTCTAGTTGGGACCTTGTCCTTCTTGTGGCTGTGACTTTGTCACCATTGGCATGCCTCTTGATTCGGATCATTTGCCATCTTGATTTTGGATTTGTAGTCCGTCTTAAAAATGAAAGTTGTCCATTTTAAGTACGAACTAGAAAATCATTTTTAATATGGTTCTTGGTTCTCTTGATTATTGGGCTTTAACCCTTCTAGATACAGGGCGTCAGCTCTTCTTGATACTTGGTTGTGCTTGGTGTGACAACATGATGTGTATATTGGGCGAGTCTTGTTATTGAATCTTTTAGAAAATGGTGCCTTGAACATTCTTGACATTTGGATCTTTAAATATCGAACTTGATACTCTTTATATATTATTACTTGATGTATTTATTATGTTTCAATTGCGCTGCTCATGACTTGAAAAATATTGCTTGGTAAATTTAGAGGGCGCCGAACCTATAATTTTTACACCACTAAGCTATATTCTTAGCGATAGTTGTTTCTATCGTAGGGAATGAATGAGAGGAGGTGTGAAGCTAGCCATTGGAGATGGAAATTTTGAGAGCCTTAAGAAAGATCACATTTTCATATAGGCATCTATATTTTGTATAAACTTTGGGACTTATACATGATCTGTGTGTTGTATAATTGTATGAAACTTTGAGGGCTAATCGGACCAGGTCACCATGGTTTGTAATATAAGTATGGCAACATGTTTTGTTTGTTTGGGGTGTGTAAGCCCAAGTCTTGTAATATATTAATTTTACTACTTGTTTTTAAATGGTTGTATGAAGCATGAACCACTTGATTGGGTACTCAGAAGTTGATAATATTGGTTTTATATCATTTTACTATCGTGAGGACAATATATGCGTAAAAATCTCGTAAGTTATTGGCTTATGTTATTTCGAAAGGATCATTACAAGTTTGGTATCAGAGCCTAGGTTTGTGGTTCTAGGACTTTTGCTGTGAATTATTTGTATACTTCTTCGCTTTCAAAAAAGGTTTTATTAGGAGTATTTGTTTAGTTATATGGTTTGTAATATTTTTATCGCATGTAGAGTGCATATGCATTATGTACATGTCCATAATGTAATGTGATCTTTCTTTTTGAAGGATTTAAGATATGGCCTCTTTTGCTAATCAACCTATGGAAGCTGCTCGTGAAGGTTCAGGTGCCTCTTTTTTCCAACCTCATGCACTAGAAGAGGTTGGAGAACCTTTCTCGAATCATTATGTTCCCCACACTAGTGGGTCTGAAGTGGAAAACCATCATGGTGCAAGAGTTGGTTCACATCCTCACATGAGTCGTCGTACTCAAGCCATGAATCCTCCTTTTCAACAAATGGATGAATTCTTCTACCACATGGCTGAAGGAACGAATGATCCCAGCGGGATTAACTTTGAGAAAATGAGGAAAATGGGTGGAGTGGAGTTTGAAGGCACCGTTGATCCCACGGATGCTGAACAATGGCTGGAGCACATGGACCGGGTATTTGAGCAGTTAGAGTGTTCAGATGCAGCCAAATTTAAGTATGCTATTTCACTATTACAAAAGGATGCTTACGATTGGTGGGTAAGTGTTCCGAATGCCAAGGTAAAACCTCTTGTTCTTACTTGGGATGATTTTCATAGGGAATTTCATATGAAGTATGTCCTACCTGCTTATTGTGATGCAAAGAGAAAAGAGTTTTTGAATTTAAGGCAACGAGGCATGTCTATTGCTAAGTACCAACAGAAGTTTCTAAGGCTTTCTCGTTATACTGGAGGTATTATTAAAGAGGAAAAAGACAAGTGTAGGAAATTTGAAGATGGTTTAAATGATTCCATTAGGAAGAATATGGCGATCCTGCAACATGAGAACTTTTGTAAGTTAGTGTCTGCTACTTTTACTTGGGAACGACTTGATAAAGAAGAAGTTAGTCGAAATGAAAACAAATTTTGAAAGCCTAGACCAGATTTTGGAGGTCCATCCAAAAGGGGAAGGGTTGATTATTGGGCTTTGACCCTTCTAGATACAGGGCGTCAGCCCTTCTTGATACTTGGTTGTGCTTGGTGTGACGACATGATGTGTATATTGGGCGAGTCTTGTTATTGAATCTTTTAGAAAATGGTGCCTTGAACATTCTTGACATTTGAATCTTTAAATATCGAACTTGATACTCTTTATATACTGTTACTTGATATATTTATTATGTTTCAATTATGATGCTCATGACTTGAGAAATATTGTTTGGTAAATTTAGAGGGTGCCGAACCTATAGTTTTTACACCACTAAGCTATATGCTTAGCGATAGTTGTTTCTATCGTAGGAAATGATCGAGAGGAGGCGTGAAGCTGTCCATTGGAGATGGAAATTTTGAGAGCCTTAAGGAAGATCACATTTGCATATAGGCATCTATATTTTGTATAAACTTTGGGACTTATACATGATCTATGTGTTGTATAATTGTATGAAACTTTGAGGGCTAATCGAACCAGGTCACCATGGTTTGTAATATAAGTATGGCAACATGTTTTGTTCATTTGGGGTGTGTAAGCCCAAGTCTTGTAATATATTAATTTTACTACTTGTTTTTAAATGGTTGTATAAAGCATGAACCACTTGATTGGGTACTCGGAAGTTGATAATATTAGTTTTATATCATTTTACTAGCGTGAGGACAATATATGTGTAAAAATCTCGTAAGTTATTGGCTTATGTTATTTCGGAAGGGTCATTACAGAGGAATAGAGGGATAGAATGCGTCACTTGAATTGATTTGTATCTAGGATAGGGATATACCTAGGTGCCTTGCTTGGCTCAAATACGGGAAGAAAACTTAATGCTCCATAGTTGGTTCAGTCTATCCCCGCTCAACGATGAGTTAGGTTGTCAATTGTGGTAGACAGTTAGAGGTCGGGAGATCATGACTATATTATCAATCCCGTGAATCAGCAACTAGATAATCGAATAAGTTGATGAAATTGATGCTAAACATGATTGTTACTTAAATCATAATCCTAGATAGATTCATTTATTGATTGTGTAAACAACTATCTTTTCTTAGTTAATTGTTTTTTAGCTATTTTCTCTTTATTTTTAATTTAGTTAATATATATTCATATTTGAAATCCTCCCCTTACATAAATAATTAAAATTAGTATATTTTAGTACATAGTTAATTTAGAAGTCCTTTGGGTTCGATAATCTGGTTCTTTTAAGAGAAACTATATTACTTGAGTGACCATGTACACTTGCGTGTGAAATTGGAAGCAACACATGATCAAGCTAATATATGAGTAAAAACCTTTAAAGAATCGTAAGCAATAAAAAAAATCAATGCATTCTTAAAACATAATGAAACTTTCATAAAACCTCTTAAGGTAACATAGTTTGTACTGTGAGATATTTCTGTTAACCAACACTAAAACCATGTGAACTGTAACATCAAATCCGATGTAACCCTCACATCAAAAAGTGGATTCTACTTGCCAATATAGTGTCTACTAGTTATGGACACGTGTGTTGCACGTGTATTCCTATCAAGTATTTCAAACTTTCTAAAATGACATGAATATTAGTACAACATACATGTGTAAGTATTTCCAATTTGAAAGTGAAAATACAATTTACCATGTGAAAATATATATTGCAAACAATATAAAGCAATTGTAAAAGACGCTATAATGTTACTCTTGAACAATATACTTCAACTAGAATATTGAATAATATTGTTTATTTATACTACTAAAATCTAAACAAAATGAAGCTTAATTACTCCATTCTTATAATATTACAACCAAAATGTCCAAAAGCAAAATTATCATAACACCAACCATTTGAGTTTTAACACTGCAGAAAACTACCATCAATATATATTGCTCATATTTAAGAAAATTATTAGGCTTAGTGTCGCACAAATATAAATGGACTCTCATTTTTGTTTGAAAATGAAGTTGTTAATCTCATTCATACAAATCATAGAAAAACTAAATATAAAACATAAAGGGTGAAAATGAACAATATATGTATTTGTTCGCAACAATATATTAGATAGACGATAAAGTAACACAGTTAAAATCTTTCATTCAAAGTAACATTTTTAGCAATCTTTATTTAAATTAATTTGAATTTAAACAATTGAGAATATGGATATTTGAGCATGTTGCATAAATTATTCAAGTATTATCAAACTCATCATACGTTAATAGAAATTTTGTCAATTAAGTAACACTTACAAGAACAATAACACAATGACATATAAAACTAAATTCCCACAACAATGCGTAGATACAAGAATTACATAAACATGTGGATTGCATACCAAATTTAATTTGGACAACCATACCTTGACTCTAAAATGGAAAAGTAAACTTAAAATTATGAGCTAATAAACAAAAGATCTCAAGGAATAGGTCATCTTTTCTATACTTCTAAGTTCAACTATTCTATGGTAAGAAAACTTCTCTTTTTCATGATTTCATCTCTTATACTTCTAACTTCAACTATTCTATTGTAAGAAAGCTAACTTCATGTCATATGTTGTTCTCCTCAGTTAGCTTCTTGACGATATGTTATCATTATCTAGGAAGAAGATTAGAGAACCATAGATGACAAAAAAGAAAAGATTATGATGATATATGGACAAGCAAATTGTGCCTATAGTTTACTGATATTTATAGTGATATATAACTATCTTTTCACCTACTAAAATTCAATAATGAGACACATTGAATCATGACACATATTTTCTTTTTAGTTTCAAAATTCAAAGAGTCACTGAATTGGAAGAGTTTCAATAAGGAGACACATTGACTCCTGACACATAAATTTTGTTTTTGGTTTCAAAATTCAAAGACTCATGAATTGGAAGAGTTTCATACATTGTTTTGTCTTCTACTTTAATTAAATTAATTAATCTAATCAATTATAATTATAATGTCATAACATAAGAATTAAAGTATAGTTGTTATTATTTAATATTTGGTTAATTATAATGTTTAGTTTAACCTGGGGGTAAAATGAATCTAACTTTTCATCTTTGAAACTTTCGAAAATTTACCGAAACATGAAAAGTCACATGGAAAATTGAAAGGTCAAATACTATTAAAATAAATATAATGACTCTTTCATTATATTTATAATAAATAACTAACAATTCACATAATAATTAAAATATTATTATTTAATATTTAATTAATCAGAATGTTTAATTTAGCCTAGGGGTAAAATAAATATAACAATTCTTTCATTGTCTTTATAATAAATAACTAACAATTCAAATAATAATTAAAATATTATTATTTAATATTTGGTTAATTAGAATTTTCAATTTAGCCTAGGGGTAAAATGAATCTAACTTTTCATATTTGGAGCTTCCAAAAAATTACGTAAACATGAAAAGTCATATGAAAAATTGAAAGGTCAAATAGTATTAAAATAAATATAATTATTATTTCATTATCTTTACAATAAATAACTAACAATTCAAATAATAATTAAAATATTATTATTTAATATTTAATTAATTAAAATGTTTAATTTAGCCTCGGGGTAAAATAAATATAATAAATTTTAAATTGTCTTTATAATAAATAACTTACAATTCAAATAATAATTATAATATTATTATTTAATATTTCGTTAATTAGAATGTTTAATTTAGCCTATGGGTAAAATGAATCTAACTTTTGATATTTGGAACTTCCAAAAAATTACGGAAACATGAAAAGTCAATGAAAATTTGAAAGGTCAAATACTATTAAAATAAATATAATGATTCTTTCATTGTCTTTATAATAAATAACTAACAATTCAAATAACAATTAAAATATTATTATTTAATATTTAATTAATTAGATGTTTAATTTAGCCTAGGGGTAAAATGGTAATCTAACTTTTCATCTTTGGATCTTCCCACTTTAGTAATAGTAGTCCTTAGGAATGTGTGTTGCACATTTATCCCATATTATTGAATTATTATATAGAAAATGCTGAAATTAACAATATTAACTTTATCATTTACATCATATAATTCATTACATAAAATCCATAGCGGTTGAATGTTACATTTTCCATCAAACAAAAAATATGTAAAGCTAATTAAGATAATATAACATGTAATGGTATGAATATGTCGATATAACTTATCCTCAATAATCTCTCATTACACACTTTACACGTAGATTCCATTTCCAATTTGAAAATATAAAAAGAAAATTTTAAAAATAACATAAAAATTACTTACAAAGGACCCAATTTACATGAAATAATACCAAAATTTGAATTGTTGGAACATTTCCAAACATCTTCGGGAGATATGCATCCTTCATCTACATCAATTAGAATAAAAACTAAAATATAAAAACTATCAGTGTATAAAAAAGCATATATCTTTATTTTATTCTAATTCATACACAGTGATAAAAATCTATTACCTTCCAAACATTCATTATATATCTATCAATATTATCACATATGATGACGTCTTCGATCCAAATGCAACACTAATGGTACTATCCCTAACAATTCTTAAAAGACAATGGTATTTTTTTCTTCTGTACCTAGAAGATCTACTGTAAAGAAACCAAAAAAGTAAAAATAAAGAAAGAGAAATGATAAAAGAAATATGAGAAAATGGTTCTTAATCGGAGAGAATTTGGCATATATCGGAGAAAAATGTTCAAATGAGAGTTGCAAATTCAGTGCTCTTCTATGTGACTTTAAATAAGGGGCATTAGGTTAGAGAAGTTGAAGAGAATCAAATTATTAAAGATATTTTAACCAAAAAAAAAAAAAAATTCATCAAATCCATATTTAATTGTTTGGAGTATCCCTGGTCTTCATCAATTATAATTGAAGGCAATTGAAGCAGCATCGTCCCAGCAAAGAAGAATCTATAGGCTTAACATAATTGTAAACATTAATGTAGGAGAAAATGATCAAATACACCCTCAATCTATATCTGGATTCTCAACTACACACTTATATTTTACAGCGGCCCTATTACCCCCTTGAACTACTTTAAAGCGAAATATATACCACCCTAAAACTAGATAACCACATTCTTTGTATGTGGTGTGCACACACGCTACAACTGTCAAATATCATTATTATTATTATTATTTTTAAAAGTAAATGCTGTTCTTCTTCTTCATTGCCAACAACATCATCTTTACTCTTCTCTTCTCTAGAATTTGAGACATGCTTTTATTTCTTTTCAGTGTAAACTCCCCTAAACCTCTATCTCCTCCACCCCATTTCTCCCTAGACACCCCACCCCCACCCTCGTCTTCCATAACCCACAAATTAGATCTCAATCCAAGATCCATATCAACACTTATCATCTCTTTTTCGGGTAAAAGAAATCAACAATATTTATCAACATCATCACCATCACAACAACAATTTTATCAAGTCATTTAGATCAACCCCTTCACCTCTCCCACCCAAATTTTGCAATCCTGGCACCAATTTTAAGTTCGAAGTTCTTGCTAATCGTCTTGGACTTGAGTACGACTACGCCCTTTTGAATCCTTTTCTTTAAATAGTGAAGGATTTATGCCTTTTAAACTTGAGGAAATAATTTGGATTATTAGGGTTGAGCATAATCGATTGGTGGTTGTTGCTCAAGTTTCTAAAATTGTTATTGGGTGTAGTTTGAATTCTTCATCGAAAAATAATAGAGATTAGAGATAATATCTGAAGGTTGGTGAATATTATTAGAGTAAAGAGATTAAAGATGATTTAATTTTATTCACTATATGAGTAATAATTTTAATGCTTATTTGGTGATTTCGATGGTGATTTACGGTGTTAAGAATTGTGAGTAAATAGTGTGACAAATAATGAGAAAGTATTAAAAGATGGTTGAAGACATTGGCTGCTATGGTAGTGGACTAATGGTGGTTCAACAATGGTGATGAAGAACATGTAAGGTGGGGTGATTTTTTTGAGTGATGAGAGAGGAAATAAAATAAAAGACAAAAGTAAAAAATTATATGTAAAAAAAAAAAATGTCAAAATATTTTTATAGCATCTTTTTATCAGTTTTTTCAACTTTCACATGAGTTCAAGAGTGTGAGCACACTCTCTGTGCCACGTCAGCACTCAAGGGTGCATTTATACCACTGTAAAATAGTTCAAGGGGGTAATAGGACCTCTGTAAAATATAAGTGTGTAGTTGAGAATCCGATTATAGGTTGAGGGTGTATTTGATCATTTTCTCTTAATGTAGAACATATAGTTGATCTATTATTATTATTATTACTTTTTAAAAAGAGGGTAAAATATATATTTTTTTAAAAGGATAAAATGATAATCCAACTCTTAACTTGAGTTCTTCCCACTTTTAATAACTGACGAAAATAATATCATAAACATAATTTTTAGATAATTAAAATAACATTTTATTTTAGAAGAAAATTTTGATTCATTTCCACGTCATATTGAAATAAGCTGTTAAAACAAATATTTAAAAGTATAATTTTTGATGTTATAAAAACTTCACATAAATTCCATATTAAGTACTTAAACTCCTAGAAATATAGCTGATATATTGGAAATTAATGTTAAATGATGCATTTTTTCCTTAAAGGATACGAACCATTATTTTGTATTGATCAATAAACTGTTGGCTTTTCTGTAATTATCATCCACGAAGAAATTCATCAGTCACCTAATATCATTCACCAGTATACCTATATTTAATTTATTGACTAATTAATACAAGATATTCATCTACTATTGATATTTAATTAATTAGATAATTCATAATATTTTAATTTAGTTTAGGAGTAAAATAGTAATTCAATTTTGCCCTTTGAAGCTTCTCTCTTTTAATAATATATGATGATATGATGATGTTATATACATTGATTTATCAATCATAACTTTTCAAATTCTTCCATTATGAGAATTTTGATTAAAAGCAATATCAATGTGCTCATTTATCAAGAAAATACATTATTAAAGGGCTTAAAGACTTAAATTCTACCATAATGTAATTAAAATATTTGTATTTAATTAAATAATTAATCAAATTTTAATTTAGTAAATGGTAATTCAACTTTTAACTTTCGAGCTTCCTACTTCTAATAATACTAGTTTTTCGATACGTTCATTGTACGTGATTAGCAATTCAGAGAATATATGTTATAGTAATTAGTATTTGCTTATTTAAGTGAAGATTTAAATAATAAGTTTTGCACAAAATAATATTATAGATTCTTTTGTGAACGATCAATGTGGATCGTCATATATATTTTTATTCACGCAAATCTATGAAGTTGGTCAGTAAAAAACTTTATTAATTAAATGCAATAAGCATATATTTATTTAAATTTGATGAGGTTCAATCATGTAATTAGTCTATATTACATTATAGACGATATTTGTTGTGTATTTTTCTTGTCATCTAATCAAATGTGTTTTGCATGTGTATTCCACGTTAAATTGTTTAGATGTCATCTGAACATGTGAAGAGAACAACTAAATTTAATTTTTTAGAACTAATCTTTGTATATTAATTTTATTTTATAAGTTATAACATAATAGACGACGTTCTTGTTGTGGCTCTCATATTTGACTTCTCGATTGACTGTATACATAAATCAAAGATAATTTTTTGACTATCCATAGATAATTGAGAAAGATTTCCTTTTTTTACCGGAAAAACTAAAAATTAAAATGAAAGAATATATTCTATATGTGAAATCATATATAAAATCAATGTTTATCTTACACCCAACAAAGATGTAGTTCATATACTCGTAAATTTATTCAATCAAGAATGATTCATCCAAGGAAAAATAACAACATCGTGTTACACATATATTGGGGCGGTATAATAATATGAAATATTATAGGTCAAAAGTTAATATAAAAGAAATAATGAAAGATAGAAATAATAAATGTAATAACTATGAGAATTAATAATACTATAACTAAAGAATGTTAAAGAGTGTGAATAGCATTTGCAATAATTAGTAATAACTAAGAGAATTTATAATGTTATAACTAAAGGATTAATGTGCAATAGATGTATTTCTAATCAATTTTATACTTACATAAATAAATATGACTTTTAATTAATGCTACTATTTTTTCTTATAGTTATTAGATTTTAATTTAGTGTAGGGACAAAATGAAAATGTTTATTCCATATTATTGAATATAAAATTTATTTTGTAATTGATAAATTTTTAAATGATTCATATATATTCACATATTTTCACTATTGAGAAGTTTAATAATTTTGGAAAAAGATGTTCAGAAGCATATATTTACATCACAAAAGAAATTGTTAACAAAAAAAAATAAATTTAGACTACATCATGTTAACTTCATATATGTTGGAACAATACATATTAATGTATATATTAAGCAAAAAATTATTATTATATCATCAAAATTATTTTCCTCAAGTACTCGAGGTTATGGAATTTACCCTCTTAGGATAGAAAGATTTACTTAATCAGTATAGTGGTACCTCATGGTTCGCTAAACTTCAAACTCACTCAACGACAATAAATCACACAAAATTTAAAATGCAAGAAGAAGAGTAGGAAATTACAAAAAATTGTGGTTGAAAAATGAGAGAAAGTCCCTCTATTTATAGTCAACAAAGGGTAGTATGAACATATGTTTTTTGTGTCTTATCTGAAAAGTCATGAACTTTCCGAGAAGTCACAACCCTTTAGAAAAGTCACAACTCACCTAAAAATCACAACCCTTTGAAAAAAGTCACAACTCATCGAAAAAGTGACCTTTCCGAGAAGTCACAACCCTATGGAAAAGTCACAACTTATTGAAAAAGTCACAACTCTTTGGAAAAGTCACAACTCATCGAAAAATTACAAACCTTTGAAAAAACTCACAACTTATCGAAAACGTCACAATTCGTTGAAAAAGTCACAACCTAAGTTAGGAATATTATAGTAATTTAACATTCAATTTTGGAGTTCATGCTTTTAAGGTAATATATATATATATATATATATATATATATATATATATATTGTCATGACCCGGGAGTACCCCTTAGACGTAGCACAGCGTATTTGACCCTGAAGGGGTCTCATACAAGCCTCTAGCATCATCATTACATAAGACATAGAAAATAATGCGAAAAATTTAAAATTTTAAGAATAGAATTCAAACTTCATTTTTCATAAAAGAAAATCCTAGGAAGCTAGACTTAGTCTCATACACCATCTAAAACATAGGAATACAAATTTTGGGACTTAGACCTTTACATCAATAAAAGTCTCAACATGAGAAGTACAATAGAAACTTCAGAAATGGATAATCCGTCCTCGAAATTGAGGACTCACCACAAGTTGGAGATAAGCAATCCAAGTGTTCTTCAACAAAGGAGAGTGTATGTCACCTAGACGGAACCTACACTTATCAAAATGTAGAAGGAGAAGGGGTTAGCACAAATATGCACTAAGTATGGAAACATGCATAAAACCATTGAAATATGATTAAAGGACATTTTAGTCATATGACTTTGTCAAGTTTAGAAAACAACATGCATTTACAATGTACAACACAAACCATAAATCACATTTATACTCATTACATAGAAATATCAACACCTTAGCAACCCCTAAGGAACACTTGTGCAATGTATGGTTGGCATCCCATAATATCAACCCTACCAAGCACCCCTTTGAAGCTACCTTGGTCATGCATATCATCTTTAGACCTCATTATAATCATTAGCTACCAATAAGGAAATAGTCATATACAATACTTGAATATAAGGAAAGTCATTCATAAAAACTATCCATTCAACACACATGCATACTTTTGTATCTCATCACAATATAAAGGAACCATCCTACAATATCCTACTAAGTCTACTGGTGCCATGTGGGAGTGAAGTCCCATACCCCAACTCCTACTAAGTAAACCTACCAAGAAGTCATGGTATAGTTCATGTCTCATTCATTATCTTTCATTTAGGAAAGAATAGCCATAACCGACATAGACCATGTGAGCTACATGGAATCCGGTGTCATGTAACCCCACACCGAAAGAAGGTGTCCTACTTGCCTAAGGTAGGACTAAACATGTTAGCATCTAGGTGGATCCACTAGCTAAGTCCTATGTTGGCACATAGTTATGGGATAGGGAGATTGCTTTTAGAAACCAGCCCTATTGCATTGGCGGAGGGGCTTCCATCTCATGAGTTCACTTTGGATGACCCAACCTATTGCATTGGCGGAATGGCCTTTACCTCATTGTCCATATCCACTCGGTACTAAGCATTATCTCCCAAATTATATATAATTAGTCATTGAATTGTATTTACATGTGTGAAGGAGTGCTCTACCCTTCATTCAATACAATTTATAAAATAGCTCATAGATTCAATAAAATGAGAACTAACTTTCAACCTTAGAATCAACATTAGTTTGTGAGTCAAACTTTCACATTACATTGGTAGTGTTTTCATGAGAAATAGACTTTCAATAAACACACTACATTATCATCTAACTAGACTATTCATGCATCATCAAGTATAAGGGTAAGGGAAGAACAACCTTTCAACAATACCATACTTCACACATTAGTCATAGGAGATTTGCTTTCTAAATGAATCAATAGTTTATACACATCTTGCATCCATACGTACAAACCCTAGCAATTTACCCCCTTTTCAAGATCATGAATCATGTCTCACAATGACACCTAAAGATACTACAATAGGCCTAAATAAAACAAGATTCAATAACTAAATTCACGCAGAAACAATTCATAGTAATCATCTTGCATCAATACACCCATCACAATACTTAAGTCATGGGGGGTGTTCATGGGTTCAAGGGGAATTTTACAATGAAAATCACCATTAAACATCAAATCATCCATAATATAATGCAATTAATATAACAAAATCATTTTTAGGAAGAACCCATGGTTAGAATGGAAACCCTAGTTTTTGATCAAGTTATCAATTTTGAAATCAAGAGTTGAAGGGCTTCATGGAGAAAGTATCCACGAATCAAAGTCCCCATACCTTAGTTGATGTTTTCCCACGAAATTGGAGTGAAAAGCTTGGAGCTTGAACCCAAATCTTGAGCTTCTTCCTTGTTCTTCAATGGTGTTTAGAGAGAGAATATTTTTTGGGAGGGAAGTTGGTTGAGTTTGAGTTTGTGTGTTATGAGAATTAAAAGACTTGTTTAATAGTTACAAATACTTTAATATACTTAAAATATCTAACAATAACCGTCCCTACCCTTAATTAGTTTAATTAGGATTTTACCCTTTTGTCCTTAAGGTGGCCGACTTAAGGCAGCCTTCCGAGGCCCCATCCATGAGTCCCCGACCACGGGGCGTGGTTTGAACCACCGACCGTACTGGTCACTCATGGTTTGGGGCTGGGTCTTGTCATCATGGCCAGCCTCCAGGCCTCATCTACGAAACCCAACCACGGGGCGTGAGTTGGTCCACGGACCTTACTGCATGCTCGTGGAATGGGACTGATACTAGGACAATTTGGGGGACTCTTGAGGGAGCTAAGTATTGACTCACGACTCCCATCTATGGGGCTTGAGTCAATCTACGCCTCGTGGTCCCTAAGTCGTAGATGACACTATTTTGGACAGCTTTTTGGACCTTCCCTTGGGTCCTCCTCATGGACCCTTTGGGGATCCTAGGGGGGCCGTACCTTGATGTTTAGGCACTTGAACCCTAGTAATAAGTTAGGAAAATTATTTTAGTTCATTAACCTTACGTTTAAACTTCATTGGGCTACTAGACTACGCATTAGGCACTAGCTTAGGTCATTAGAATTCTAGGGTGTTATATATATATATATATATATATATATATATATATATATATATATATATATATATATATATATATATATGATTAAATTTAATAGAAATATAGATTATGGAGGATAATATTATTAAATTAGATATTTTAATTAGGAATTAATATAAGGAAGTGCAAAAGTCATCAACATTTTTATTAAAATGATACAATTTAATATTTCAATTAAGTAGTTAAATATTTTTTTGATGTCTCAATTTATAGTAAGGATAAAACCGTAATTCAACTTTTAACTTTTTTGCTCCCACTTATAGTAATATATATATATATATATATATATATATATATATATATATATATATATATATATATAATGATAACACACATTCATATGTAATTTGTGGATCCACTATCTAGGTCATTTAAGGGAATTTTACGGGGGCACGTGGTTTGGGACAAGAAGATTGCTTTTAGAGACCCGACCTTTACTAACAGTAGAGCCTACATCTCAATGTACTCTCATTGCTAAGTAAAATCCCAACGGAATTAGTCATAATCATATTCACATTATCATTCTTGGAAAAACACAATTAAATTGCCAAACCAATCAAAAGTCATTATAGAGTAGCTCTTAATAATCATAATTCATACATGTGTGAGAAAACCTTTCACAACCATGATTTCATAATATGTGAGAAAACATTTTATAATTCATCAATACCCATGTCATCAGCATCCTTAGTTCATAACCATCATTTTCATAAAATATGCATAACTTTCATAAATCATACTGCATAAATTCATAAGTTACCTTCGTAACAACATCATCATAATCAATAAAAAATTATGGGTATATGTGAAACCAATTGGAAATCATGTGGTTTAATCAAAACATGCATAAGAAGATTGAAATTAAACAATTTAATCAAATTAAATGAGATTTACAGAGATTTTATTAAACCCTAGTAAAATTAGGTGAAATTGAATTTAAGACTTGAGATTCTTTTGAGACCCAATGGATGAATTAAATTCATTGGTGAATTCTCTCATACTTTAATAATCAAAGTCTAGTAAAGTAAGAAAGAGGGGGAGACTTGAAGTTTGGAACCCTAACTTTTTTTCTTTGAGCTTGAGAGAGAATTGGAGAAGATAAGTTTGGATTGAAATGGGGATTTGGGAGAATGAGTGGGTTTGGGTATTTTTAAGAATTGAAAAGTAGTTATAGGTCTTAGAATTAGGGTCAAAACGATATAGTATAGATAGTAAATGCACAGGAAAATATCCAAGTACCCTTAAGATATAACTGTCTGACAGACCTATATTTGGGGGTCTATAGTTAGCAGGGAACACTACAGTTCCTCTTGGCAAACCGTAGATCAACAACTGGAGATTGAAGATCTGATCAAATCCTACGAGTCCACTCTATAACTTGTCGTCTGGTCTACAAACCATGGCCATACCCGTAGTCATAAATTTACCTAAAAATCCCCAAGTTCAAACACCAATCACGAATACACTCTACAATCCATAGAGAATATCATGACCCATAGGTCCTGCCCGTATATTACAAATTCATCCAATTCACTAAATGTAGAACCCTCCTACGTATGCCATCTATGACCCATCATACACTCTACAAACCATCCTGTCAGTACGTAGGTCATACATCAGATACTTTTCATTTTCCAAAAATCTTACATAGTTACGAGACCCTCCTATGACCCGTGTAAAGCAATACCACCCATAGGTCAATTCGTAGAATCATATTCCTATAACATTTTTAAAATTTTCAACCTAAACTGTATTCCGATTCCGATTTTGATGTGTTATGGTAGTCCATTTCATAAAACATCTTGTATTAGTAGAATCTTGGTAATGATTTAGTTTGTGATGGACAATTGACACTATCATTAGTTGTTGCTTTCAAGGCTTGAACTTATGACCTATGTATCACAAAAAGATAGCTCTAGCATTGATTTAACTGTCCCATCTTTCGAATTCTATTATAAATGTAAGCATTCTTTATTTTTTTATGTTTTTAAATTTAATTCGGCATTATTACCTTGCAACTTCATAATTTTTCTCTAGTTACAACATAATCTTGTAATAGAATTTCATACTATGAAAACACTAAATAAAAGTGATAATAGACTCATAATATAAATACATTAAATAAACGTGACAATACATGTGAAAGATAAAATCACAATATGAAAGCATTAAATAAAAATGACAATACACATGATAGCTAGACTAATAACAAGAAAACATTACAATTCTCATGAGAAATACACTCTGGCATCTTCTATAAATACACAAGTGTTCTTCTTAGAATTGATCAACCTTATTCAATAAAAACATCTTACTTTCTTCTTTATATTATTTTCTTTTGCAATGGAAAATGAGACCAAAAATGGTAAGCAAAAGATTTAAATTAAATTGATTGAGTCTGAGAGAGCACGTGCTGTAAGTTTGTCAAAAAGGAAAAAGACTTTGTTCCAGGATGCAACTAAGTTTGCAACTCGAATTGAAGTAGATGTCAGTGTTGTGCTCTTTTCACCTGGTGGAAAACCATGTTCATATGGTTCCACAAGCATAGATGAAATAATTGATAAGTTTTTCAAAGTGAAACTAGAGGAACACCAACGTGATTATGCTGAGGGCAAATCTAATGACTTTGAGGCATTGGAAAATTTCCATAAAGAATTACAAGCATGTAATGAGAAAGTAAAAAAAAAAGTATATTAATGCATAAGATTATGCACCCTAGCTTAGAAGTAACTCCATATCAACACATTAAGGAGCAGAAGATGGCATTGAAGTTGCGAGTAGAGAAAATTAAAAAAGAAACACAGAGTGCTATTTTGGTCGAGCATTAGAAGTTTTATTTAAATGTTGCTTCTGAGCCAGAAGAGGATAAGGAATCTTAAACTCAGAGTTTTCATGGAGTTGATAATTGGGGTCCTTGAAATTGAAGTCATGCTGGGAGAAGACTTTACTAGCGATCGAGTCTTCTATTATGGCCAATTCTTGCTTTATTATTTGGTCACTTGTTGTTAGTATTCAGTTATTCATTTATATGTGGTTTTAGAATATAAAATAAAAGATTATGGAGTTCTTATTTTATTAAGTTAGTTGTATGTCATCCTTAGCATTTAATGATGCTTTGTGTTGTCTAGATTGGTAAATCAATAACAGTTTTTTTGAACAAGTGAACATTGTCAATGTGATAAATCAACAAAAATCCCCATACACTCATTGATTTTCTTTTATGTTTTAATCTTCAGAAATATTAGTATGTTTACATTTTACATCTAGGCTAGCTCTCGTGAGATGGTAAAATCTTTGTAAATGAATGTATCAAATATTCATTGACTCTATTGGAATATTCAAGATTTTAAGAGAAATTGGGTCTTATTCATCCTGATACGCGTATTTATTGAAATAGACTACCTTATTTATTTTTATCACATGCATATATACAAATAAAATTCCTTTCATGTACGATACAAAATAAATTTTAGTCAATACATTAGCCTTAGACAACACTTTTCCAAATTTAACTAATTCCTTTTCTAGCTCCAATTTTGTATAACCTCGATTACTAAATTAGCAATGTAGGTATTAATTATTGAAATGAGAACTAACCCTTCAAAATAAGTAATTCATGTATAACTACTTTAAAAATTATTAAGATAAATCAATGTTACTAAACAAAAATCAAAATATTCAATCAAAATTAAACCAATTTTCATTCAAAACCTCAAAGTTGATTTATGTAAGTGCCTCAGCCTCCATAACAGTGAAAATCAAACCAAAAAAATAAATAAAATTAATGCAATATGAGATTACTAAATACATGGTTTAGTAGAGAGGGAGAGACTAAAACAGAGAAATATAAGAACAAGCAATAGAGGCTGAAATTGGGTGACAATGAGAAAGGAAAGAGAACAAAGGAAAGCCAGGGGTGAGAAACAAAGATATGTATGTCATACCTGCTTGCTATAACTAAAGCAATATAGATAAATATATCTCGATAGACAGTTTGGGCAAGGGTTAAATTATAGAATTTCCTTTTGGTCGTCTGAAGAAACTCTCTCTTATATAGACAAATATACTTTTCATATGATACTATTTTGAGCTATTTCAAGTTCAACTAATTCACCATACAAAGGAGAGTAAGCATATGTTGAAGGAATGTGTTCTTATGTGGAGCTTACGGAGTAGATTTTGTCGTAGTGGGCTTGAATCTCCTTAAAAAGAACGAAATATCTTTTTATTATCTTATTTTTAATAGTACTTTGTATTTGTGGTATATTTCCATGAAATGGGCATATTTGGGAAGCTACCCGTTCTCCTTTGTCATTTAGCCTAGAAGGTATTCCATGAATTCTTCATTTGGGTGTAAACAAATACAAACCACATGTTATAAATTGTGTAGGGTCGAACTTGAACTTAGTAAAGGAATCTTTGAAGCTCCAACGAAAATGAAAGATAAGTGTTGGGTTAAGCATAAATCATTGTGATTTTAGTAATATATATTATTTGTTCAGACATCTTATTTCTTTCCTCCTTTTCCTTGGACCAGATGTTCTATAACGAACTATTCCCGTCATTATAGAAAAGCCAACAGGGGAAAATTTGGGGCCGAAAAAACTTTTTCGTAGTATTTGGATTTCCCAACCTTGTCTAGATTTGGACGAAATCAGAGTATTTTAGATGTAGGAAAATTTGGTAATAATTGGGTAAATCATTTATCATTTTGATCTCATGAGTAGTTAGATAACTCGTTAAGGAATCTTTACGACTTTACGGAATTGAATTCGGGCACGTAGAACTTCCAGAATCGATCTTAGCATAAAGGGTATTTCCTGAGCGTCGTGGGTTAGAGGTGTGTTGTGAAATGGGGATTTTTGAATTCTTTGATTAGCTCACTGCCTTGCGTAACTCGCTTTGGCTTTTACCGCTCTGGCGGGGCCGCTACAGCGGGGTGACGACCGTTGTGGCGGGCTCGACACAACTTAGGGTCGTTAATAAACCCCTTAATGACCTTATTTGGCACTTTTCGATCTTTAGAGCCAAGGAACAAACCCCAGGCAACTCCTACTTGTTTTTCACCATTCTAGAGCTAAAGGTAAGATTTTCACTCCCCGAATCCATTTTTCGATCTGTAGAACATAATAGAATGGATGAATATTGATGGAGTAAGGTTTCGTTATAGATTTTATGGTGGAAACAACCCTAATTTGGATAATTGGGATCATGGGTTTGATCTAGGGTTCATAGAATTGTTAGTAATTTGGGTAATTAGTGATTGTTTATTGATTCCTATGTTATTATGATTGTTTGTAGACCAAGAACAAGCAGAACGAATCTGGAAAGGGAATGATCAAGTTTCTTAGGGTTTCAAGCTTGTTTCGAGGTAGGTGATGGTTGTGATTCTATGATTGTGTGATGTATGTTTGTTCTTGCTTCATTATGATACTTGCATATGTATGAATGTTGCAATGTTGATCACACTTGTTGTAAATGAGATAGAGAAATGATGATTTCCATGAAATCATGACTTAACTGTATGATCTTGATGATATACTTGTGATTGTGATTGTGGTGTGTTGAATGAATCGGTTGCCACGTTCCGACATAACTAACTTGGATTGATTGCCACTTTCCGGCTTAACTATGGGATTTGTTACCACGTTTCGGCATAATTATGGGATCAGATACAATGTTTTGGTATGCTAAGTGTTTGGGTTTCGATTCCATGAGAGGACCAATGATTTGATATAAAATTTGAAGTTGTTCGTTGTTCATAAATATTGATAATATTGTATATGTTGATATATATGCATGTGATTATATGGTTGTAATGACTTATGTATGTTGCACTTAGTGGGATAGCCACATGATCCTACCAGTACATTGTGGTTGTGTATTGATACTGCACTTGCTCTTATTTTTGTTGAGTACAGGGTATCTTCAAGCGGCTACTAACAAACCTCGCTAGGAGCTCAATGATCGTTCGAATTCAAGGGTGAGCCAATTCTTTTGGGCTGCTATGGATTCTCTTTCGTCTATGTCCTCCATTTTTGGACTTAGAATATGTTTTAGTTAGTTGATTAGTTGATTAGTTCATTAGATTGGGGTTGCATCCCTTCTTTCCTAGACTTGGTTCATTGTTAGATGTTTTGGTACATTGACTTTCAGGTTCTAGATTATCTTTTCCGCATTGTTTAGTTCATTGTTAGACTTTTGTTGGAGTTTATGGGAACTCCCTATTTATTTCCTTATTATTTAACTTGCTTTCGTAACTTAAATGCCTTAGTTTTGGTTTAGTTGCTCGGTTGGGTAGTAGTAATGGTTTTTCCACCGGAGAGTTAGTGTGGGTACAAATCACGACGGTCCTGGTCGTGACAAAATTGGTATCAGAGCCTAGATTCGTTGATCTCGATGTACCAAAATTATTCTATTAGAGTCTCGTGGAACGGTACAGGGATACATTTACTTTTCTTCGAGAGGCTATAGGACTTTACGAAATCTCTCTGTTTTCTCTTGTCTCCTTCGTGCTATAACTTGATTCCAATTGATATCAGTCGATTCAAATTTCTATCTACCTCATTCACTCTTCTGTCTGTAGATGGTTAATGTTAGATTTAATGGCATCAGGCCCGTAACTCCTATCAATGCTTCGGTCGAGGAATTTGCAGCAAGAGGTCACGGTCAAGGCAGGAGTAGATAAAGAGCTAGGGGTAGAGGTCATGAAAGAGTAGCGCCTATTAGAAATAGAGCTCCTGTCGAGAATGCTCCTGTGTATCATAAAGATATTGAAGAGGTGAATGTTGATGTGGAAGATGTTGAGGATGTGGGACAAGAGGAAGAGGTGCATGCTGGGACTACAGGTGTTCCTCTGTTGGATCCAGTGCTAGCTCAACAAATCATGTCGTCTTTAAAGGGATTGGTTGATCCTGAAGTGCTTCCTTCTACTCAAGCAACTCAAGCTCCTACTAATCCTTCTGTTGCTAGCACTGCGCCCAAGGTGGGTGGAACTGAAGGTAATGATGCTTTCTTCCATCCTTTGTTGGGTTCTGTTATGACTGGTAATGAGCATGAAATGTTGACTAAGTTTCTGAAGCTAAAGCCTCCTGTGTTTCTTGGTTCTAACAGTGAGGATGCTTATGAGTTCATCTTAGATTGCTATGAGAGGCTTCATAAGTTGGGAATTATCCATCAGCATGTGGTTGAGTTTGTGTCCTTTCAACTTCAAGGTGAGCCTAAGCAATGGTGGAGAGCTTACATGGAATGTAGATATTCTACTTTACCTCCACTTACTTGGACCTAGTTTCATGCTGTGTTCTTAGAGAAATATGTTCCTAGGACTTTGAGGGATCGCAAGAAGGACGAGTTCATGGCTTTGGAGCAAAGTGGTATGACTCTGGCTGCTTATGAGACCAAGTTCCATGCTTTGTCTAGATATGCTACTCAATTGGTGACTACTGAGGAAGAGAGAATCCAGTTATTAATTAGGGGATTAAATTATGAGTTACGAGTATTATCTGTTCATATGACTTCTGCAGTGAGGAGCTTCAATGAGGTAACATACTATGTTAAGAAAGTGGAGGTGGTGAGAAGAGACGGTCAAGCTAAGGCATGGCCAAAAAGGGCCAAGAACTCCGCTAACTTTCAAGGTTCTTATTCCAAGGGGTCTAGAAGGCCAATGCTTGCAGCCAAGCCAATTCAGTCCGCTAAGCCCGCCTTTGTAGGTAGTTACTTAAAAACTCCATCTCATAATTTTTACGATAGCCAAAGATTCACGCCTTCGACGGGCGACAGACTATCTTTTGATCGTACTTATTACAACTGTGGAGAACCTGGCATATGAGGAGAGATTGTCTCCACCCCATGTGTGTTTGAGTCCGCTTAACAGTAAACTAGAGCAGTGGTACCCACAGAAAATGGTAATAATGGTCGAGGGCATCCACAAGGTGGGCGAGGAGGTAATCAGTGAGGCCGTAGAGGTAGAGGAAATGGTAATGTAGGCAGAGGTAATGTGCAACCAGACAGGGAAGTGGTTCTTCAAGATGATAGGGCTTAGTGTTATGCCTTTTCGGGCAAGAATGAGGTAGAGGCGTCTGATGCGGTGATCACATGTACAATTCTTGTCTGTGACCGGATGGCTAATGTGTTATTAGATCCGGGTTCTACTTATTATTATGTATCTGTGCGATTTGCCTCAGAGTTTGATATGATTTGTGATATACTTGATGCCCCTATCCCAGTTGGAGAGTCTGTCATAGTTACCTATGTCTATCATGCTTATCCTATTTTATTTATAAATTTTTAGACTGGGCTGATTTTGTGATATTGGACATGACTGAATTTGACATAAACTTAGGTATGACTTTGTTGTCCCCCTATTATGTCATAATTAATTATAATACTAAGTTTGTAACTCTAGAAATTCTGGGAAGGAAAAAATTAAAGTAGGAAAGGGTGTACAACCCTAAGCGAATGAAGATCATATCCTCTATTCAGGCGAAATTGATAGGGCAGGGTTGTTTGGCTTATTTGGCTCATATTAGGGATGTTGAGATTAAGGCTCCATTCATTGGGTCTATTACTGTGGTGTTAGAATTTAGAGAAGTGTTTCCTAATGACTTGCCTGGTGTGCCTCTGGAGCCTTGTACGAGTCCCATTTCTATCCCTCCATATCGTATGGCTCCGGCAAAATTAAGAGAGCTTAAGGCTCAAATCCAAGATCTTCTTGATAAAGGATTTATTAGTCCTAGTGCTTCCCCATAGGTTGCTCAAGTTTTGTTTATTAAGAAAAAAAATGGTAGTATGAGAATGTGTATAGATTACCGACAATTGAATAGGGTCACTATTCGAAACAAGTACCTTTTGCCTCGAATAGATGATTTTTTCGACCAATTGCAATGTGCATCGATTTTCTCTAAGATTGATCTAAGATTCGGTTACCATCAATTGAAAATTAGGCATGAGGATGTGCCCAAAGCGGCATTTAGAACTCGCTATGGGAACTATGAGTTTTTGGTTATGTCGTTTGGTTTGACCAATGCGCTTGTAACTTTCATGAGTTTGATGAATGGGGTGTTCAAATCGTTCCTTGATTCGTTTGTTATAGTGTTTATTGATGATATTTTGGTCTATTCGAAAAGTGAGAAAGAGCATGCCGACCATCTTTGTAGTGTTTTAGGTGTTCTTTGGAAGAAAAAGCTATACGCTAAATTTTCTAAGTGTGAATTTCGATTGAAATCTGTTGCATTTTTGGGGTATCTAGTTTCAAAGGAAGGGGTAATGGTAGATCCCCAAAAGATTAAGGCGGTTAATAATTGGGTTAGGCCTAGCTCTGTGACGGAAGTTAGGAATTTTGTGGGGCTGGCTAGCTGTTATTGTCAATTTATGAAAAATTTTACTTCTATTGCCACTCACTTAACTAACTTGACCAAAAAGGAGATACCATTTGAATGGACTGAAAAATATGAGGAGAGCTTTCAAAAGCTCAAAACTCTTTTGACCACCTCGCCCATTCTAGCATTACCGGTTGAATGTAAGGATTTTATTATTTATTGTAATGCTTCACATTCTGGTTTGGGTGCTGTGTTGATGCAGGAAAAGAATGTTATAGCTTATGCCTCGCGTCAATTAACGGTGCATGAGAGGAATTATCCAACACATGATTTAGAGTTGACAACAGTAGTGTTTTCTCTTAAGATCTAACGGCATTATCTTTATGGTGTTAAATGTGAGGTATTTACTGATCATCGTAGTTTGCAATATGGGTTTACTCAAAAGGATCTGAATTTGAAATAGCGAAGGTGGATGGAGTTACTTAAAGATTATGATGTCACTATTCAATACTATCTAGGTAAGGCTAATGTGGTGGCAGACGCTTTGAGTCAAAAATCGGTGAGTATGGGTAGTTTAGCTTGCTTGAGTGCATCCAAGCGACCTTTGGCTAAGGAAATTCAGACCTTAGAGTCTAAGTTCATGCAGTTGGGCATCTTAGAAAGAGGTGGGGTATTAACTAGTATTGAAGTAAGGGCCACCTTCATTGAAGAGATTAAGGCCAAACAATTTGAGGATAAGAATTTAAAGGAGCTTAGAAAAAAGATTACGAATGGTAAGGTACAAGAGATGACTCTTGATACGGATGGTGTACTCAATTTTAAAGGGAGAATCTGTGTTCCTAGAGTAGATGACTTGATTGAGAAATTATTGGTAGAGTCTCATGGTTCGCAATATTCTATTCATCCGAGTGTGACCAAGATGTATAGATCTTGTAGAAAATTTATTGGTGGCTGGGCATGAAGAAAGACATAGCGGAGTTTGTGGCAAAGTGCCAAAATTGTCAACAAGTGAAGAATGAACATCAAATGCCGATAGGTTTACTTCAAAGAATGCCAATTCTGGAATGGAAGTGGGAAATAATAGCCATGGATTTTGTGGTTGGTCTTCCCAAGACTTTGGGGAAGTTTGATTCTATTTAGGTAGTGGTTGATAGATTGACCTAGTTAACCTATTTTATTCTGGTAAGAATAAATTATAATACTGAGCAATAGGCTAACGTTTATGTGAAAGAGATAGTGAGGTTGCATTGGGTTCCCCTCTCTATCATCTCAGACCGTAGTACCCAATTCACATCCAAGTTTTGGAGGAAATTGCATGATGAATTGGGCACACAACTCACTTTTACTACAGTCTTCCATCCACAGATAGACGGGTAGTCGAAGAGGACTATTCAAGTATTAGAAGAAATGTTGAGGGCATGTGTGCTTGATTTTGGAGGGCATTGGGATAAATTCATACCTTTATGTGAGTTCTCATATAATAATAGTTATCACTCCAGCATTGATATGACACCATTTGAGGCACTATATAGGAGGGGATGTAGATCACCCATAGGATGGTTTGAGGTTGTAGATGTAAAACCTTTGGGAGTAGATTTAGTAAAGGATGCTCAAGATAAGGTGAGGAGTATTCAAGCTAAGATTTTAGCAGCCCAGAGTAGACAGAAGAAGTATGCGGATCATAAGGTAAGAGACATGGTGTTTCAAATCGGTGAGAATGTTCTTCTTAAGGTATCACCCATTAAAGGGGTGATGAGATTTGGCAAGAAGGGCAAGCTAAGTTCGCGATACATTAGTCCTTTTGAGGTTCTTGAATGTGTAGGACCGATAGCGTATAGATTGGCTTTACCTCCTAACCTATCGGCTGTTCATCTGGTATTTCATGTGTTAATGTTGAAGAGATATCATGGTGACGGGGATTATATCATAAAGTGGGACTTAATTGTGTTAGACAAGGACCTCCAATATGAGGAGCAATTTCTCACTGTTTTCATTTTAACAACAGGTGAGAGTGTTTCTTTGTAGTCAATACATTCCTTCTGACTGTACTCCTTAGCAACAAGACTTGCCTTTAGACTTTCTACCTCTCTTGTTGATTTATACTTGATTTTGTAGATCCATTTGCAGCCTATGGGTTCATTCTTAGGAGGCAAAGAAACAATATCCCAAATGTGGTTGTTGTTTAATGTTTCTATCTCAGACTTCATTGCTTCTACCCATATTGGATCCTTAACAACTTCTGAGTAGGTTTTTGTCTCTGTGATAGTAGAAATAGATGTTATAAATGCTTGATATTTATCAGACAATCAATCATAGCTTAGACAATTGTCCAGGCCATAAGGTGTGTACGGAAGTATATTCAAGGACACAAAAGTCCGTCATCCATAATGGTGGTTCAGTTCCTCTTCTTGATTTTCTTTTTTGAGGTTGCACAACTTCTACAGGTTCTAGAGGATTACTAGAAGCTTGCTCAGGTTCATTTAGGTTGTAGCATGTATATAGATGGTTGTGTTTGCACTTGTATATGCTGATGTTGATCAGGAATAGTAGGAGTCTCAGGGATTACATGCTAAGTACATATTTGTGGAATGAGCCAACTATTTGATTCTTCAACTGTTGATGTGGTATCCACAAACATATGCTTAGTAGGGGAATCCCTATTTTGAAATGGGAATATCTTCTCAGTGAACAACACATCCCTGTTTACAAAGAGCACACAATCAGTTAAGTCATATAAAATATATCCCTTTTGAAGTTTTGGATATCCCATATGTACAGAAACTCAAGTTCTAGATAAGAGTTTATTGTGTTGATTGTCATGTTCTAACATTTTAGTTAGTTATTTTGGTTGCAGTGGACTGACAACTTTGCCCTTAGGCTTATTATTTAGCGTTTTCCTAAGATCAACTTGAATACCTTCACTGGAGATAATATGGCCAAGGAAAGCAACAAAAACTCACATATTCTAAACTTAGCATACAATTCACTATTCTTGATAATTACAACATAATCTTCAAATGCTCAACATTTTCATCCTCACTATGTGAGTAATCAAAATATAATCAATAAACAAAATCATGAACATATGAAGATATTGCTTAAAGACCCTATTCATCAAATTCATAAACCCTGTCAGGGCACTAGTCAAACGAAGAAGATATTACCAAAAATTAAATAATCACCATACCATGTTAGTAAAGCCTTCTTCGGAGTGAGTTTTTCCTTCACCCTCAATTGGTGATAACCCGACCAAAGGTCAATCTTGGAACTCACACCTTAGAGTTTATCAAACAAGTCATCAATCCTTGGAATACGATACTTATTATTTATGGTAACCTTATTCAATTGTCGATAGTCAATGCACATTCAGAAGGAACCATCCTTTTTTCAATTAAAAAAATTGGAGCACCATATGGAGAGGTATTCGGTCTAATGAATTTCTTTTCCTATAAGACTTTCTACTAATCCTTTAATTCTTTAAGTTCTATCAGGGCCATTCTGTAAGGAGGAATAGATATCGGATGTGTATTTGTGAGAAAGCCAATACCGAAGTCTATTTTACTTTTGAAAGGAATACCAAGAAGATCATTAGGAAACTCATTTAAAATCGAAATAGACTCAAAGGCAGGGATTTCAAAATCTGTATCCCTAACTTGAACAAGATGATGAATGCAACCCTTAGTTATCATTTTCCTAGATTTTAGGCAAGATATAAATTGACCCTTATGAGCACAATTTGCCCCATCACGTGACATGATAGATTCGTTCGAAATCTGGAATGTTACTAATCGGGTCCTACAATCAATGGAATCATAAAATGAATGAAACCACTCTATCACACGAATAACATCAAAATCTAACATAACAAGCTCTATAAGATCAACATAATGACTTTATGAGAAATATAAATAGGGCCATCCTTATAAATTCTCTCACATCCACTAGTTGAACCAAACTTGAGCAACACCCTTATGTTTATCAGCGGTCAGTTTCACCTTTTCCACTGGTGACACTCTTATATTCTCTACTATTTTATACACCTCAGCAATGAACTCTTGAGGATCCTCATCAATTTTCGACCCACGAAACTTCAGAGAATTCATCCTAGTGAAGTCCCCTATCCTTGTTTTCATCGTACCCATATTTGGGCTCACAAGAGTAACGGTTTCTCTATTAGCTTGGGCCGTCATTGCTTGAGCCAAGACTTGGAAAGCGGCTCGGAAAACAATATGAGTTACTTGTTCATCCAAAGGATCAACGGAACTTGAGGAACCTCGGGCTCCGCATTCTCACCTACATTCCTTCTCACATAAGCTCTTTAGGGAGCCTTATCAAGAATAACACTGGAATAGAGTTAGGAGAATGACCTTTTTAGAGATGAACTCTATGGCAGGACTTTAGAGTAGTGAAATAAGTGAATATTTTTAAATGCCTTGTAGCCTACTAGTCATAAAAGAGGAACTTTTCACACTTATGATCAAGACTCTACTTGACGAGGTTTGTCAGATATCCTAGGACCTTTTCTAAACATTGTGCTCTGAATTTCAAGTTTGTCACGACCCAAAGTATACCCTAGACATGACATGGCGTATAGGACCCTAAGAGGCCCTATACAAACCACTTGACATACATTCAACACAATAGAAAATAAAAAAAGAACACTTAAGTAGAAAGTCTCATATCATAACAGAGGTCTAAACATAAGTGCAAAATAAAAAAATTATCTTGACAAGCCAAACTAAACCAACATAGGAGTGATTGGGACGTAACTTATACACCATGTACAAAGTCTCAACAAAAAGAAATAAAAGTAATAAAAGTATTAATGGTCTTTCCCTCGAAGTATGATGACTTTCATTCCCAAGAAATAGAGTAACAATCAGAGCTAGCCACGAGAGGAAAGAGATACGCCCGACCCTATATTATAAAATAATATAGACACAAGCATGCATTAATACATGCAATGTAGTAAGTATGGGGAAATACATCAGAAAACATAAACATGATCATATGGTGATTTAAACATGATAAAGCTATTATATGAGTAAAAACCTTTAAAGAATCGTAAGCAATAAAAAAAGTCAATGCATTCTTAAAACATAATGAAACTTTCATAAAACCTTTAAAGGTAACATAGTTTGTACTGTGAGATATTACTGTTAACTGACACTAAAACCATGTGAACTGTAACATCAAATCCGATGTAACCCTCACATCAAAAAGTAGATTCTACTTGCCAAGATAGTCTCTACTAGTTATGGGCACGTGTGTTGCACATGTATTCCTATCAAGTACTTCAAACTTTCTAAAATGGCATAAATATTAGCACAACATTCATGTGTAAGTATTTCCAATTTGAAAGTGAATATACAATTTTCCATGTGAAAATATATGTTCCAACAATATAAAACAATTGTAAAAGATGCTATAATCTTACTGTTGAACAATATACTTCAAGTAGAATATTGAATAGTATTGTTTGATTTATATTACTAAAATCGAAACAAAATGAAGCTTAATTATTCCATTCTTATAATATTACAACCAATATGTCCAAAAGCAAATTGTCATAACACCAACCATTTGAGTTTTAACACTGCAGAAAACTACCATCAATATAGATTGCTCATATTTAAGAAAATTATTAGGTTTAGTGTCACACAAATATAAATGGAACTCTCATTTTTATTTGAAAATGAAGTTATTAATTTCATTCATACAAATCGTAGAAAAACTAAAAATAAAACATAAAGAATGAAAATGAACAATATATGTATGTGTCCGCAACAATATATTAGATAGATGATAAAGTAACACAATTAAAATCTTTCATTCAGAGTAACATATTTTTTAGCAATCTTTATTTAAATTAATTTGAATTTAGACAATTGAGAATATGGATATCTGAGCTAATTGCATAAATTATTCAAGTATTATCAAACTCATCGTACATTAATAGAAATTTTGTCAATTAAGTAACACTTACAAGAACAATAACACAATGACAAATAAAAATAAATTCCCACAACAATGCAAATATACAAGAATTACATAAAAATGTGGATTAAATACCAAAGTTAATTTGGAAAACCATACCTTGACTCCATAATGGAAAAGAAAACTTAAAATTATGAGCTAATAAACAAAAGATCTTAAGAAATAGGTCATCTCTTCTATACTTCTAAGTTCAATTATTCTATGATAAGAAAACTTGTCTTTTTTCATGATTTCATCTCTTATACTTCTAACTTCAATTATTTTATTGTAGGAAAGCTAACTTTATGTCATTTGTTCTTCTCCTCAGTTAGCTTCTTGACGATATGTTATATCATTATCTTGGAAGAAGATTAGAGAACTATAGATGACAAAAAGAAAATAATATGATGATATACGAACAAACAAATTATGGCTATAATTTACCGGTATTTATAGTAATATTTAACTTTCTTTTCACCTACCAAAATTCAATAATGAGACACATGGAATTATGACACAAAAATTTTATTTTTTGTTTCAAAATTTAAAGAGTCACTGAATTGGAAGAATTTCAACAATGAGACACATTGACTCATGACACATAAATTTTATTTTTAGTTTCAAAATTCAAAGGATCATGAATTGGAAGAGTTTAATACATTATTTTGTCTTCTACTTTAATTAAATTAATTAATCTAATCAATTATAATTATAATGTCATCACATAAGAATTAAAGTATAGTTGTTATTATTTAATATTTGGTTAATTGAAATGTTTAGTTTAACTTGGGGGTAAAATGAATCTAACTTTTCTTCTTTGGAACTTCCGAAAAATTACAGAAACATGAAAAGTGACATGGAAAATTGAAAGGTCAAATACTATTAAAATAATTATAATGACTCTTTCATTATCTCTATATTAAAAAACTAAAAATTCACATAATAATTAAAATATTATTATTTAATATTTAATTAATTAGAATGTTTAATTTAGCCTAGGGGTAAAATAAATATAACAATTCTTTCATTTTCTTTATAGTAAATAACTACCAATTCAAATAATAATTAAAATATTATTATTTAATATTTGGCTTATTATAATGTTCAATTTATCGTAGGGGTAAAATGAATCTAACTTTTCATCTTTGGAGCTTCCGAAAATTTACGGAAACATGAAAAGTCAGATCGAAAATTGAAAGGTCAAATACTATGAAAATAAATATAATTATTATTTCATTATCTTTATAATAAATAACTAACAATTCAAATAATAATTAAAATATTATTATTTATTATTTAATTAATTAGAATGTTTAATTTAGCCTAGGGGTAAAATAAATAGGGAAAAAAACTTAACTATACAAAGTAAGTACCTTAATTACCACTATATGACAATATTTTTTCTCCACCTATATAACAATATTTTTTTTTTTCAAAGTTATGGTTTACTATTAAAAAATAGTAAAAAGAAAAAAAAAAAAAAAACTGCTAATTAGTGCTCCACGATTTGTGCTATTCCCAAATATTTCTCAAATCTTTTACCTTCCATGATTTGCTCAAATTGGTTATAAATATTTTCTCTTATCAACAAAAGGTTTCTTAACAAATATAGAACTCTCTTTCTATTCATTTCTGATCCACTTCAATCATGGATACCAACAATTATTCAATCCTAATTCAACATAAAGGACGTTTGGACACATCAGGTATTAATGATAATTCACTATTTAATTGGTGTTTATTTTAATTGAATTTTGTAATTAAAAACTTGATGGTTACGTTGTGGAATACACTATGATTGGTATTTGATTTTGTGTTACAAGCGAAAAAACAACGTTGCAAATTACTTTTAAAAATTGAGATTTGACAATCAAAATACAAAAATATTTTAGTGATAATATATATTTTGGTAATTGATTTGATGAAAGTGATGGTTTTTAATTATCAAAATGTTGGAATGCATGTTTGTTGTCATTCGAATTTTGTTTTTGGTGTCATTCGGATTTTGATTTTTTGTACTACTGATGGTGATATGTTGATTATCAACCTAAATATGGTGTATATGGTGTAAACACCATATTATGAGTCATTTAGTACTACATAAATATGGTGTATATGGTGTAAACACCATATTTAAAACTTGAGTTTTAGCTATTATAAGTCATTTAGTTATTTAATTAATGGTGTAATATATGTTGTTGTTGTTATTCACCAATTTCGTGTTCAGATTTTTTTCTATTAATTCTTTAAATTTTTTTAGGGTTTTGATAATCATAATACAAAATATTTAGTGATTATATGTTTTGGTAATTGATTTGGTGCAAGTGAACGTTTTTTAATTATCAAAATCTTGGATTGCATGTTTGTTGTAATACTGATTTTTTTGGTGTCATTCGGAGTTGGTTTTTTTGGTACTACTGATGGTGAACATGTTGATTATCTTTTGGTACATAATATGGTGTATGTGGTGTAAACACCATATTTAAAAATTGAGTTTTAGCTATTATGAGTTGTTCAATTATTTAATTAATGGTGTAATATATGTTGTTGTTATTCACCAATTTCGTGTTCAGATTTTTTTTAATTAATTCTTTAATTTCTTTTAGGGTTTTGATAATCGGAATACAAAAATATTTAGTGATAATATGTTTTGGTAATTGATTTGGTGAAAGTGAACCTTTTTTAATTATCAAAATGTTGGATTGCATGTTTGTTGTAATATTGGTTTTTTAGTGTCATTTAGAGTTGATTTTTTTGTTACTACTGATAGTGAACATGTTGATTATCTTTTGATACATAATATGGTGTAAACACCATATTTAAATTAAAAATAATATTTTCAACAAAAAGCATGCTTAAAAAAATAATATATAATTTGAATACATTGACTTGCACATTTTCTTTGATAATATTCATTACGAATAAGTTTTGGTATTAATAGGTAGATACGTTGATTATGTGTAACATGTGTGAATAGAGCTACGGAAGCCATTGATTACCAAATTGGTGTCTTAACAACAAGGAAGAGGTACTGCTACCACCAATTACAAGAAAACAACCCGGCAGACCACCAAGTAACGACCGAAAGAAGGGATTCAACGAAGGAAAATACAAGAGAGTAAAATCACTTGTAGTAAATATGGTACACCAGGCATAACAAAAAGACATGCTCTAAGTTTGAAAATTAGAAAGAACAATGATGTATTAATTTGCAACTTTTTTGGTTGGTGGTTTCTTGCGTCTTGTAAAACTTCTAGAATTTTTTAGGACTAATAAATGCAGTTTTATCCAACTTTTGGTTATTCTTGATTAGTGTATTCATATTATTGTTGATTTAATTAACATGTCTTTGGTATTGTAACGTTTGGCTGAAAGTCTGATATTAAATACCAATGTGAAACCTTGAAATAAACAACTACTTATAGTAGATGAAACCAAATATAATACACAATGTTAAGTTGAAAATTTTGGTTAATGTTTGAGTAATACCAAAAGTTTTAACCACCAATAATGATTTTTATATTTGCTAACACGTACATCTTTGGTGTAATTGTGGTGAAATAATCACAACTAATATTTGAACTGTAGGTATATAGTGGCTGATATTTTGGTATTTGCCTACAAACCTGAAAGATTGAATACGAAAATTGAATAGCTTGATTTGAATTGAAACAAGAATTAATACACAATTGGTATACTTGTGGTGGAGTAAGCACAAACATTTGTAAAAATGTTGAAGTATATATTGGATGTTAATCTATTATTTTGACACTTAAACATTGCATACAATATTTTGAAGTATAAAAGACACTTTAACATTGCATACAAAACCACTCCTACACATAAAATATTTTGATTTGATGTCATAATTTACACATTTTTTACGTACAATAAATTGGTATACCATTGGAGTAATACACCAAAATTCTATCATATTAATGGTTATATATAGTGACACTAACTTTGATATTATATACAAACAACATACATTTAGATTCACACATTAGAATTATATACCAACCTCATGCGTTGATGTATTACAAGCAAAACCCACACTATTAAGTTATCACAATTAACCAAAACATGAACCAAATAAAAATAATTTCTCTGAAAAGCACACAACATCCAACAATGGTATTTCAAAAACACCAAAAAAAAAAAAAAAAAAAAAAAAAAAAAACTAAACACAACTAGAGTATTGTCCAGAATTGTAATTAAAAATTATCAAACAAAAACATTCATGACATTATCTTAATAAAAATGCAAATTTTTAATCCTTCTTCCCCCTTTGGATTAACTGGCCACCTTTTCAGGAATCTTTCTTTTCACTAATTGTATTAGTATCAATTTTCCTCTTTCTGTAATTCCACAAAAATTCTCCTATCGCAAACAAAGATTTTCACAAGAAAAAACTGACATTGATATGTCTATATCTCCTCGATAAACATATTTAACGAAAGAACATGTGTACAAACCACAATCACTACAAAGATAATAATCAAGTGTTAGAATTAAAACATTATATGGTACCAAACAATTACAAATAAACACAATATACTTACACTGAATCATCAACTTGTTGTGGGATGTTTTCACGCTTCATGATAGCCAAAAGGATCCCTAACTGATTTTTTAGAATAATATACATCTGTATTTCAGTCAATGTCTTTCCTTAATCCATAAAAATCAGTAGAAGCTAAGAACAATGGTATCATTTTTGAATGCTTTTGCACCAAACTCATGACTCCCTTTGTTTGTCATGTGGATAATGAACTTCTAGCAATTTTTCTTTGCCCTTCGATTTTGTATCAACACCATAATTATTTTTTGTTGAACTTTGTCTGATGATGATGAATTGATAACAATACACTCATTAATTCTACTAGATAATTTGTTTTCATCTCTAATATCAACTTTGACAGGTGATTGAGTAAATGCATTCAACTCATAAGATGGTCTTGAACAAACTGATCGGCGGGCTATCAATGACTACCACAAATTTGTAAAACCTAGGACTTTTACGCGGAGTCTTTTCCATCGAACAATGGTAAAAATTTTGGTTAATTGAATTGTCAAACGCTTCGGTGAAGAAGATTAAAGGTTTAAGAAAATGGAAGAAGAATATGGAAGAGTTATCCCTTTTGACTGCTGGAAAAAATATTTTCAAGATTTCTTGGAACTATAACTCCACATTGAAACATACACCAACTTTTTTGGTTAGATAAAAAGTTTTATCAAAATAGGAAGAAAAAATTATGATCCCAAAAAGGTCCACTAAGCATAAAAAAGGGAAAGAATAAAATTAATGAAATGTGTGGATTTGAATTTGTATTAGGAGAGATAATATTTGATAAAATTTAATACCCTAATTATACTCCACATAAAAAGGCACGTACTACTAATAGTATGAGAGAATAAAATCGGTAAAACCAAAATAATTAAATACAAATATTAAATATTTTGTTATGTATGAATTTTAAAAACTTAGTTTGTAATTAAATATAAGTATATTGATCTTTTGTTAATAAAAGTCTTAAGTAGTATACTTTTGTAATTTTTCCAAATAAATATAATAACTTTTTAATTGTCTTTATAATAAATAACTAACAATTCAAGTAATAATATTAAAATGATACAATTTAATATTTCAATTAAATAGTTAAATATATTTTTGATATTTTAATTTATAGTAAGGGTAAAATCGTAATTCAACTTTTAACTTTTTTTGCTCTCACTTATAGTACACGTGTGTGTGTGTGTGTGTGCGTGTGTGTGTGTGTATATATATATATATATATATATATATGATAACACACATTCATATGCAATTAAACTGCCAAACCAATCAAAAGTCATTACAGAGTAGCTCTTAATAATCATAATTCATACATGCGTGAGAAAACCTTTCACAACCATGATTTCAAAATATGTGAGAAAACATTTTATAATTTATTGATACCCATCTCATCAACATCCTTAGTTCATAACCATCATTTTCATAAAATATGCATAACTTTCATAAATCATACTGCATAAATTCATAAGTTACATTCGTAACAACATCATCATAATCAAGTAAACATTGTGGGTATTTATGAAATCAATTGGAAATCACGTGTTTTAATCAAAACATGCATAAGAAGATTGAAATTAAACAATTTAATCAAATTAAATGAGATCCACAGAGATTTTATGAAACCCTAATAAATTTAGGTGAAATTGAATTTAAGACTTGAGATTTTCTAAGACCCAATGGATGAATGAGATCCATTTGTGAATTCCCACATACTTTAATAATCAAAGTCTAGTAAAGTAAGAGAGAGGGGAGATTTGAAGTATGGAACCCTAACTATTTTTCTTTGAGCTTGAGAGAGAATTGGAGAACATAAATTTGGATGGAAAATGGGGATTTGGGTATTTTTAGGAGCTGAAAAGTAGTTACAGGTCTTAGAATTAGGGTAAAAACGATATAGTATAGACGGTAAATGCACAGGAAAAGACCTAAGTACCCTTAAGATATAACTGTTGGACAAACCTACATTTTGGGGTCTATGGTTCACAGGGCACACTATGGTCTGTTCTGCCAACTCGTAGATCAACAACTAGACCTTGAAAATCTGATCAAATCCTTCGAGTCCACTCTATAACTCATCGTCTGGTCTACAAACCATAGCCATACCCGTAGTCATAAATGTTACCCAAAAATCCCCGAAGTCCAAACACCAATCACGAATACACTCTACAACCCATAGAGAATACCATGACCCATAGGTCCTGCCCGTAGATCACAAATCCATCCAATTCACTAAGTGTAGAACCCTCCTACGGATGCCATCTATGACCCATCATACACTCTACGAACCATCCTGCCACTACGTAGGTCATACATCAGAGACTTTTCATTTTCCAAAAATCTTACACAGTTACGAGACCCTTCCTATGACCCGTAGAAATCTATATCACCCATAGGTCAATTCATAGCACTATATTCCTACAATATTTTTAAAATTTTCAACCTAAACTCTATTCTGATTCTGAGGTGTTATGGTAGTCCATTTCATAAAGCATCCTGTATTAGTAGAATCTTGGTAATGTTTTAGTTTGTGATGGACAATTGACACTATCATTAGTTGTTGCTTTCACGGCTTGAACTTATGACCTATATATCACAAAGAGATAGCTCTAGCATTGTTTAATTTTCCCATCTTTTGAATTCCGTTATAAATGTAAGCATTCTTTATTTTTTTTGTATGTTTTTAAATTCAATTCGACATTATTACATTGCAACTTCATAATATTTGTCTAGTTACAATATAATCTTGTAATAGAATGTCATACTATGAAAACACTAAATAAAAGTGATAATAGACACATAATATAAATGCATTAAATAAACGTGACAATACACTTGAAAGATAGGCTCACAATATGAAAGCATTAAATAAACATGACAATACACGTGATAGCTAGACTCATAACAAGAAAAAATTACAATACTCATGAGAAATACACTCAGGCATCTACTATAAATACACAAGTGTTCTTCTTAGAATTGCTCAGCCTTTTTCAACAAAAACATCTTACTTTCTTCTTTATACTATTTTCTTATGCAATGGAAAATGAGACCAAAAAAGGCAAGCAAAAGATTGAAATAAAACTAATTCAGTCTGAGAGAGCACGTGCTGTGAGTTTCTCCAAAAGGAAAAATACTTTGGTCCAGGATGCAACTAAGTTTGCAACTCGAATTGGAGAAGATGTAGGTGTTATGCTCTTTTCACCTAATGGAAAACCCTGTTCCTATGGTTCCACAAGCATAGATGAAATAGTTGATAAGTTTTTCGAAGTGAAACTAGAGGATCACCAACATGATTATGCTGAGGGCAAATCAAATAACTTTGAGACATTGAAAAATCTCCATAAAGAATTACAAGCATGTAATGAGAAAGAAAAAAATGCATACTTATGGATAAGATTGTGCACCCTAGCTCAGAAATACCTCCAGATCAAAACATGAAGTAGCAGAAGCTAGCATTGAATTTGTGAGTAGAGAAAATTAAAAAAGAAACACCAAGTGTTATTCTGATCGAGCATCAAAAGTTTGATTTAAATGTTACTCCAGAGCCAGAAGAGGATGAAGAATATTAAACTCAGAGTTGTTATAAATTTTATAATTGGAGTTCTTTAAATTGAAGTCATCCTGGGAGAAGACTTTAGTAGAGATTGAGTCTTCTATTATGGTCAATTCTTGGTTTTTTTAAAGTCACATATTGTTAGTCTTCAGTTATTCATTTATGTGGTTTTAGATTATAAAATAAAAGATTATGGAGTTCTTATGTTAGTAATTCAGTTGTATGTCATCCTTAATATTTAATGATGCTTTGTGTTGTCTAGATTGGTAAATAAATTAAAGTTTTTTTGAAAAAGTGAACATTGTTAAAGCGATAAATCAACGAAAATCCCCATACACTCATTGATTTGCTTTTATGTTTTCATCTTCATCAAGAGTAGTATGTTTACATTTTACATCTAGGCTAGCTCTCGTGAGATGGTAAAATCTTTGTAAATGAATTGTCACACCCCGAGCTTACTATAACACCTCGCTATTTGAAAGAACTAGAAAGAGCTAGAATTAGAAAGAGTGGCTTCCGAGTTAGGTGTACTTTCAGATATCATAGGAAATATCTTGGAATAATCTTTCCAACGCAACCGAGTTTGCGCGATTCTGAATTCGTATGAGTGAGATATGCCCATTTGAAGTTGGGCTATTCAAATAAGAAAAGTCTAAACCGGATTTTAGAAGGGCATTATGGATTTTCCTTACCTAATTATTTTATTTCATTTTTGGGTAATTAATTGGGGTCTAAACTGATATTAGTTAGTTTATGCTTTTGGAAAAGAGAAGAGAAAATAAGAGAAAAGAGGAGAAGAAGCAATAATTGTCAAGATCTTCAAGAATCGCTTGTGGATTTTATCAAGGGTGATCCCTATGAGGTATTTTAGATCACATAGCATTGGGTTAGTTCACCCACATGCCAATCATGATTTATTTAGCAAATTTAAGTCTTTGAAAGTGTAGGAATTGAATTATTGATGGGTTTGTTGAAGTTCCTTTGAATTCTTGAATCGTTGAAATTGTTGAGGAGTTGTTTGATTCAAATCCATGAATTTAGGTGTGAATTCGATTAGAATATTCCATATATTGATGGTATAATTGATTCTAAGTGTTTGGGGAAAGAACCAAGTCGAAATAGGGGGTTTGGAGTTGAAAACTGAAGAAGAAAAGTCAGAGGCACCTGGGCAAGGGCCTGGTCGCCCCTCTCAGAGCCCCAAGAGGGGTTCTCTAAACTTTGTCCCTTGGGGCATCACCCCTCTCATAGCCCCAAGCAGGGTTCTCTGAACTATGGCACTTGGGGCATCGCCCCTCTCATAGCCCCAAGCAGAGTTCTTTGAACTTTGTGCTCTAGCGCCTTGTGCGTCTCAAATCGCCAAGGACACCAGTTCACCCCATTATCCCCCTTCTTTCCATACTAGTTCCTTAGTAACGTACCTATGTTTTCTAATTGACTTCTATACTCTAAGGTACATCTAAACATCATGAAATCATCATAAACATGAGATCATAAACCTTGAATCCATAATCCAATTCAAGGAAAGTTAAGATCAAAGTCCTGAGAAGTAAAAGTCATGTCAAGTGAAGTTCTTAGAGTTTTCCAAGAATCTTTTCCAAATGTTAACTTTGTTTTAAGACTTAAAGTTCTAGTTAAGTAAAGAGTAAAGAGTAAAGATTGAAGTTCATTTCTTTAAATAGTATATAGGGACTATGTATTCCCAAAGAGTTAAAATGTTTTCACATTTAAACAAGAAAAGGAAACCTTGATTTCCAAAGAGCCTTTGAGCTAAGTTTTTAGAAAAGAGTAAACTCTTTCACAATTAAGCAAGAGAGAAAAATTTGATTTTCAACCCTTTGAGCTAAGTTTTTGAGAAATTATCTCAAATCACAGAAAGAAGTATGTTTTTAAACATAAGAGCTAGTATTATATTTTGGAAGTAGTATTGAGCCCCGATATGGGGGAGAGTTTAAACAACCCCCAGCCCCCATAAACCATGTAGCCATCATGGGTAGAAAAGGGTCATACTTTTTAGATGATTCCTTCAGTTATATTGAGTTGAGTTGAGCAGGTAAGTTCTTCAGTTCCTTTCAAATTCTTTTCAAGCCTATGTTGTGTTTAGCATTCCAACTCGCATACTCGTACATTCAATGTACTGATGCTATTTGGCCTTCATCATCTTATGATGCAAACACAGGTAACAAGGATCAACATCCAGCGCATCGTTGATCCAATTGAGCACTCAAAGTCTTGTGGTGAGCCTCCTTGCTTTCGAAGGATCCCTTTTTTTGATTTTAGTATTTTTAGTTCATTAGGATGTCGTGGGTCTTGTCCCGACATCCATCTTAGTTATTTTAGAGGCTTCATAGATAATTATATGTTAGTTCTTTCTTCTTTTCATTTTCATTATCTTATGTTGAGACTTGAGTTTACCTTATTGGTTAGTTGAATGTTTCTTTATCACATTCTAAGTTTTATATGATTTATCTTTGGTAAGTTAAGTCTTCTGCTGAGTAAGTAAGCTAGGCCAAGGGTTCGCTTGGGGCCAATAATGGTTCTCGAGTGCTAGTCCCGCCGAGGGTGTAGGGTTGGGGCTTGACAAACTTGGTATCAAATCACAAAGTACAAGAGTCCTAGGGAGTCAATAAAGTCGTGTCTGTAGAGTCCTAGTTATCGGTGTGAAGCGTGCCACATCTATAATTAGGAAGCTGCAACACTTAGGAAAATTTCTCACTTCTTTTACACTCATTTCGTGCATTAGAGTTTGATATCTAAAAAGTTTTGTTCTAACTCATGCTTATGCGTGTCTGTCATATCATGCCTCTATGAAGAGCTGTTAGAGGTCATCCAGCTAGAAGAAATGTTGAACCACAGGAGCAAGGGGTATCCAATGCACCAGAAGTGCAACCCCAAAGAGAGGTCACAAATGCTGAGTTCCGTGAGACTATCCGAATGCTAAGCCAAGTTGTGATTAGCCAAGCTGGGTAGTAGAGAGGGAATCGACAGGAAGTGGCTGATACTTCAAGTATCTGCTAGTTCTTAAGGATGAATCCTCCAAGCTTCACGGGTTCTAGTGTTACTGGGGATACAGAGAATTTTGTTGAAGAACTTTAGAAAGTTTTCAAAATCATGCATGTTGTTGATACTGAGAAGGTGGATGTAACACCCATAAATACTAACCAAAAGTCACATGTCGGTTTACCGTTACTTAATTACAACAATATGTTTTACTCTCATTTTGGGAACTTGAAATGTTGTGATAATTGCTAGCTTGCTTAACATAAATTGTATCGTAATTTAAGGGATTGTATTGGGGTATTTATGTAATAGTCTAATTATAATTATGTATAGCGTTAAAAGAAGGTGAAGGATATATATATATATATATATATATATATATATATATATATATATATATATATATATATATATATATATATATATATGTATATATATATATATGTATATATATATATATATATATGTATGTATATATATATATGTATGTATATATGTATGTATATATATATATATATATATATATATATAAAGGTATATGTATGCATTTTGGACAACACACTATTTAGGCAGCCTTGAGGGATAGTTGTACAAGGATAAACATCACTTGTGTGATATATATTTTCACACCTCCTTGAGTTAAATTCGGTTCCTTCAAGTCAAAGAACCTTAGAACCTTAGTTAATCAGTTGTTCTTGAAAATCATAAGAGAAAAACTTGGTCCTTTTGGCTGGAATTCGAGACACACACTTCTCTTTGGTAAGTGATGAAATTTGTTTATGAGCTGGGCAGTGTTTGGTAATTCATGCATATCTCGTTCTCTATAACTTAGCTTATAGTGAATAAATATGATTTGGAAAGATAATTCGTATACCTACAACTCTTATGTTTATGTAAAACTCTAATTTATATTTTATGGATTCGAAATATGGGACGCAACATAGGACAAGTTTTGTCTAGTGTTCGAAATTAGAAATCATGTATGGACAATTGTTAGTCTTTTGAACATATATTTTTGTAAAAAATATATTTTGCAGTGATTCTTGTTGGGTTGCAACCTTAAGAGATGCACCTACATCTTTCATGAAGGTTATAAAGTCTAGTTTTGCCATTTTTCCTTTTCAAATCTAAGTTGCAACATAAGGTACTAGGCTGGCCAGAATCACTGTTTTGAGAGCATAGTCGTATTTGTACATGCTAAGCTTACTTGTGATGACAATCCTATTTTATTTCAACATCATTGAGATACGAGCAATTAAAGAAGTTATTTAATTGTATTTTTAAGGTTGTATATACTTGTGAACAAGCTGAGGACCTTGATACGTTGGTTGGTCTACGGTTTGAACTCGCGAAGTTGTGTCGGATTGTTTTTACGCTAAAGTACTGAGGTTTGTGTATCAACTTGTACTTTCACTCTTTTAACGGTTGGTATATCTGAAAGTTGATCTTGGTACCTTGGTTACCTCTTGTCACTTTGCATTGTCGTGTTGGTATCCTTTAAGACGTTAAAAACGCTTGTGTAATTCACCCACTTGTACGGATTGTTTGATCATTTGTCACTCTTGTTGGGACCTTTTCTTTCTTGTGGCTGTGACTTTGTCATTATTGGCATGCCTCTTGATTCGGATCATTTGCGATCTTGACTCTGTATTTTTAGTCCGTCTTAAGAATGGAAGTTGTCCATTTTAAGTACGAACTAGAAAGCCATTTTTAATATGGTTCTTGGTTCTCTTGATTATTGGGATTTGACCCTTCTTGATAAAGGGCGTTGGCCCTTCTTGATACCTGCTTGTGCTTGGTATGATGACATGATGTATATATTGGGCGAGTCTTATTATTGAATCTCTTGGAAAATGGTGCTATGAGTGCTCTTGATAGTTGGATCTTTAAATATCGAACTTGATACTCTTTATATATTGTTACTTGATTTATTTACTTTGTTTCAATTGTGCTGCTTATGATTTGAGAAAGGTAGCTTAGTGAATTTTGAGGGCTCCGAACCTATTGTTTTACACCACTAAGCTATATGCTTAGCGATAGTTGTTTTTTTCATAGGGAATGATCGAGAGGAGGCATGAAGCTGGCCATTGGAGTTGGAGATTTTGAGAGCCTTAAAGAAAATCACATTTTCATATATGCATCCATATTTTGTATAAACTTTGGAACTTATACATGATCTATGTGTTGTATATTTACATGAAATTTTGAGGGCTAATCTGATCATGTCACCATGGGTTGTAATATAAGTATGACTATATGTTTTGTTTGTTTGGGGTGTGTAAGCCAAAATTTTGTAACATATCAAATTTATTACTTGTTTAGAATGATTGTATGAAGCATGAACCACCTAGTATGGGCACTCAAAAAGTTGGAAATATTTTTTTATATCATTTTTTTTACTAGTGTGAGGACAATATATGCATAAAAATCCCGTGAGTTATTGGCTTATATTATTTTCGGAAGGGTCGCCACAAGTGTTAGTATCAGAGCTTAGGTTTGTAGTTCTAGGACTTTTGTTGTGAATTACTTGTATACTTGTTCGCTTTTGGAAAAGGTTTTAATTGGATTATTTGTTCACTTACATGATTTAGAATATTTTTATCGCATGTGGAGTGCACATGAATCATATACATGTCCTTAATGCAATGTGATCTTCCCTTTTGAAGGAATTAAGTTATGGCCTCTTCTTTTGACCAACCTATGGAAACTACTCGTGAAGGTTCTGGTGCCTATGTTTCCCAACCTCATGCACTAGAAGATATTGGAGAACCTTTCCCATATCAATATGTTCCCCACACTAGTGGGTTTGAAGTGGGAAACCATCAGGGTGTAAGAGTTGGTTCACATCCTCACATAAGTCGTGGAATCAAGCCATAAATCCTCCTTTTCAACAAATGGCTGAATTCTTCCACCACATGGCTGAAGCGATGCATGATCCCACGGGATTAACTTTGAGAAAATGAGAAAAATGGGTGTAGTGGAGTTTGAAGGCACCGTTGATCCCATGGATGCTAAACACTGGTTGGAGCACATGGAGAGGGTATTTGAGTAGTTAGAATGTTCAGATGTTGCCAAATTTAAGTATGCTATTTCACTATTACAAAAGGATGCTTACGATTGGTGGGTAAGTGTTTCGAATGCCAAGGTAAAATCTCCTATTCTTACTTAGGATGATTTTCTTAGGGAATTTTGTATAAAATATGTCCCACCTTCTTCTCGTGATGCAAAGAGAAAGGAGTTTTTGAATTTAAGGCAATGAGACATGTCTATTGCTGAGTACTAATAGAAGCTTTTTAGGCTCTCTCGTTATGCTGGAGGTATTATTAAAGAGGAAAAAGACAAGTGATAGAAATTTGAAAATGGTTTAAATGATTCCATTAGGAAGAACATGGCGATCCTACAACATGAGAACTTTTGTAAGTTAGTGTCTGCTGCTTTTACTTGGGAGCAACTTGATAAAGAAAAAGCTAGTCGAAATGAAAACAAATTCTAAAAGCCTAGACCAGATTTTGGAGGTCCATCCAAAAGGGGAGGGATTGATGATTCTAAGGTTGGTAGTGTTAACAAGCCACCCCAACAAAGGTAAAACATATCAGAATTTTCTATAGCTAGCACTCTAAATTATGGCCAAGGCAAGCCTCGTGTTCCCACTTGTCCACAATGTGGAAAGAATCATTATGGTATTTGTAGGAGAGCTTTTGGTGCATGCTTCAATTGTGGGAGCTTTGATCATAAAGTGAAGGATTGTCCCAATCCTAATAATGCTCATTCCTTGAGAACTGAAGGATCAGTTCATAAGTCTTCTATTAATCTTCCTCAAACTAATGAAGGTGCAAGACCTAAAAACACCCAAGCGGAAGAGGCAAGTGGAGAGAATAAAGCTAGAGGACCAAGGGCTACTGCACGCGCTTATGCTATGAGGTAGAGTGAGGATCAAGATGGAAAAGACGTGGTTGTCGGTAAATTTCACTTATTTGGCTTATGTGTGTTTACATTGTTTGATCCTGGTTCTACACATTTATATCTTTGTTCATCACTTGCTCTTCCTGAAATTGTGAAATCGGTGAGACTTAATTTTGATGTGCTGTTTGAAAGTCCTTTGGGTTATCAAGTTGTGTGTAATCAAGTTTACCAAGATTGTCCCTTCGTGATTCAAAATCTAGTCTTCCCTACTAATTTGATTGAAATTCCCTTCAAGGATTTTGATGTTATTATCGAGATGAATTAGCTTTATAAATATCATGCAGTGGTAGATTGTAGGTCTAAGCATGTGACTTTTAAAGATCCTACATTTTCACACATCATTGTACAAGGTGAGAGATCATTGACATCTAGTATTGTTTCTGCGACCTTAGTAAGAAAGTTGATGTGTCAAGGTTGTGGGGCATACCTTGCTCACATAGTTGATACACAGTTGGAGAGTCCTGGTATCAAGGACATACCTGCTGTACGTGATTTCCCAGAAGTCTTTCCAAAACACCTTTTTGGATTGCCCCCGGAAAGAGAGGTTGATTTTCTAATCAAGCTTATTCCTGGATCTACCCCTATTTCTATCACTCCTTATAAAATGGTTCCGGCTGAATTAAGAGAATTGAAATCTCAATTGCATGAACTTCTTGAGAAGGGTTTTATTCGACTTTGTGTTTCTCCTTGGGAGCCCCTATTTTATTTGCAAAGAAGAAAGATGACACTCTTAGACTTTGTATTGACTATAGATAATTGAACAGAATAACAATAAAGAATAGATATGCACTACCAAGGATCGATGATTTGTTTGACCAACTGAAGGGTGCTAAAGTATTCTTAAAGATTGATTTAAGGTCTGGATATCACCAACTGTGTGTTAGAGAGAAAGATATTCCTAAAACTGCTTTTAGAACTCGGTATGGTCATTATGAAATTTTGGTAATGCCATTCGGATTGACAAATGCTCCTGCGGTATTCATGGATCTAATGAATCCAGTATTCACGCCTTATCTTGATTGGTTTGTAGTTGTCTTTATAGATGATATTTTAATATTTTCCACAAGTAGTGAAGACCATGATAAACACCTCCAGATTATTTTGCAAATTTTGAAGGAGAAGAAACTTTATGCTAAACTTTCCAAGTGTGAATTTTGGCTTGATGAAGTGGAGTTTCTGGGACATGTTGTATCGGCTGAAAGCATGAAGGTGGATCCTAGTAAGATACAAGCAGTTGTTGAGTGGAGATGTCCCAAAACTCAAACAGAGATAAGAAATTTCTTAGGCTTAGCATGATAATACAGAAGATTTGTGAAAGGTTTTTCCATTATCGCCTCTCCATTGACTAAACTCTTGCAGAAGAAAGTGAAGTTTAATTGGAATGACAAGTGCCAAGAGAGCTTTGAAACTCTCAAATCCTTGATGACTTAAGCACCTATACTTACTCTACCAATTGAAGGGAACAAGTATGTAGTATACAACGATGCTTCTCACATTGGTCTCGGATGCATTTTGATGTAAGAAGGGAAGGTCATTTCTTATGCCTATTGAAAATTAAAACCACATGAAATGTATTATCCTACCCATGATCTTAAACTTGCTGCTGTAGTGTTTGCTTTAAAAATATGGCGGCATTATTTGTATGGAGAGAATTGTCATATATTCACTGATCACAAGAGCTTAAAGTACTTGGGTACTCAAAAGGAGCTAAACCTTCGACAACGTAGATGGCTTGAACTCATCAAGGCTTATGACTACACGATTGATTATCATCCAGGTAATGCTAATGTTGTTGCAGATGCCTTAAGTCAAAAATCCTTCGCAAGCATTTCTTTGAGTCCTTTGCCCTTGCTCCTTGAGTTAAGAGCCATGACTGTTTGTTTCACACTTGATTAAAATGGTTCAGTTATTACTAATTTGCAAGTAAAGCCAATATTACTTGAATAAGTGAAAGAAACACAAAAGTTAGATGAGAAGCTTGTAAAATTGTCCCAAGAAGTTCAAAATAGGGAAAAACTTGATTTTTATATTAACAAAGGATGGTGTCTTATTTTATCAAGATAGACTATGTGTCCCTAATGATGACAAATTGAGGAAAGAGATACTGAGTGAAGCACACACCTCACCATATGCAATGCATCCTGGGGGTACAAAGATGTACCAAACCATTAAAGAAAATTATTGGTGGAGTGGTGTGAAGAGAGACAGTTCATCTCTAAATGTTTGGTTTGTCAACAAGTAAAGGCAGAACATTAGGTCCCAATTGGTTTACTACAGCCCTTGTTGATGTCAGAATGGAAATGGGAGAGAATAACTATGCACTTTGTCTCTGGACTTCCTCACACTCAAAGAAATCATGATGCAATATGAGTGATTGTGGATAGGCTAACCAAGAGTGCTCATTTCTTAGCAATCAGTATGGATTACTCACTTGAGCGTTTAGCCGAATTGTACATTAATGAGATCATAAGACTACATGGAATCCCTATTTCTATTGTATCTGACCAAGACCCAAGGTTTACATCTAGATTTTGGGGTAGCTTGCAGGAAGCTTTGGGTACTACGTTGAAATTTAGCACTTCGTTCCATCCTTAGACAGACGGCCCTTGGAAAGGGTTGTACAAATTTTGGAGGATATGCTTCGAGCTTGCATTATGAAGTTTGAGGGTAGTTGGGACAAACACTTGGCTTTGATAGAATTTGCTTACAATAACAGTTATCAATCCAGAATTGGAATGCCTCCCTATAAAGCCTTGTCAGAAGAAAATTTCGGACTCCTCTTTGTTGGAGTGAAGTTGGTGATAGGAAACTTATTCATCCTGAAATTGTTCAAAAAACAGAGGACAAGGTAAAAATTATCAAGAATTATCTAAATATTGCTTTGGATAGACAAAAGTCATACGCTGATCTTAAAAGGTGTGACATTGAATATCAAGTGGAAGATAAAGTATTCTTAAAGGTGTCTCCATGGAAAAAGATTATGAGATTTGGCAAAAAAGAAAAACTTAGTCCCCGATTTATTGGAGATACTTGAAAGGGTTGGACCAGTTGCATATAAATTGGCTTTGCCACCTGAGTTAGACAAGATCCACAACGTCTTCCATGTTTCTATGCTCAGAAGATATCGTTCTGATCCATCTCATGTTCTTCCAGTTGAATCTATTGAGATTAATCCTGACTTGATGTATAATGAAAAACCTATTTTAATTCAAGCTCAGGAAGTGAAGTAACTTAGAAACAAGGAAATCCACCTAGTAAAGTTACTTTTGAGGACCCATTCGGGAAAAAAATCTAGCTGGAAGAGAGAAGAAGACATGAGGAGCCAGTATCCGCACTTATTTCTGGACTAGTGTATGGTAAATTTTGAAACAAAATTTCTTTAAGGGGGAGAGAGTTGTAACACTCCTAAATATTGACCAAGAGTCACATGTTGATTTACCGTTTCTTAATTACTACAATATGTTTTACTCTCATTTTGGGAACTTGAAATATTGTGATAATTGCTAGCTTGCTTCACATAAATTATATCGTAATTTAAGGGATTGTAGTGGTGTATTTACGTAATAGTCTAATTAGAATTATGTACTACTTTAAAAGGAGGTGAAGGATATATATATATATTTGGGATATATGTATGCATTTTGGACAACACACTATTTGGGCAGCCTTGAGGGACAACTGTACAAGGATAAACATCACTTGTGTGATATATATTTTCACACCTCCTTGAGTTAAATTTGGTTCCTTCAAGTCAAAGAACCTTAGAACCTTAGTTAATCATTTTTTCTTGAATATCACAAGAGAAAAACTTGGTCCTTTCGGCTAGAATTCGAGACACACACTTCTCTTTGGTAAGTGATGAAATCTGTTTCTGAGATGGGTAGTGTTTGGTAATTCATGCATATCTCGTTCTCTAGAACTTAGTTTATAGTGAATAAATATGACTTAGAAAGCTAATTCGTATAACTACAACTCTTATGTTTATGTAAAACTCTAATTTAGCTGTTATGGATTCGAAAGAAGGGATGCAACATATGACAAGTTCTGTCCAGAGTTCGAAATTAGAAATCTTATATGGACAACTGTTAGTTTTTTGAACATATCGTTTTGTACAAAATATATTTTGTGGTGATTCGTGTTGGGTTGTAACCGTACAATATGTACCTACATCTTTCATGAAGGTTATAAAGTCTAGTTTTGCCGTTTTCCTTTCCAAATCTAAGTTGCAACATGAGGTACTAGGTTGGCAAGAATCACTGTTTTGAGAGCATAGTTGTATTTGTACATGCTAAGCTTACTTGTGATGATAATCCTATTTTATTTCGACATTATTGAGATACTAGGAATTAAAGAATTTATTTAATTTTATTTTTAAGGTTGTATATACTTGTGAACAAGTTGAGGACCTTGATATGTTGGTTGGTCTACGGTTTGAACTCGCGAAGTTGTGTTGGACTATTTCTACGCTAAAGTATTGAGGTTTGTGTATAAACTTGTACTTTCACTCTTTTAACTGTTGGTATATCTGGAAGTTGATCTTGGTACCTTGGTTACCTCTTGTCACTTTGTATTATCGTGTTGGTATCCTTTAAGACGTTAAAGATGCTTGTGTAACTCACTAACTTGTACGAATTGTTTGATCACTTGGCACTCTTGTTGGGACCTTGTCCTTCTTGTGGCTGTGACTTTGTCACTATTGGCATGCCTCTTGATTCGGATCATTTTCCATCTTGACTTTGAATTTTTAGTCCGTCCTAAGAATGGAAGTTGTCCATTTTAAGTACGACTAGAAAGCCATTTTTAATGTGGTTCTTGATTCTCTTGATTATTGGGCTTTGACCCTTCTTTATATAGGGCATCGGCCCTTCTTGATACCTGCTTGTGCTTGGTGTGATGACATGATGTATATATTGGGCGAGCCTTGTTATTGAATCTCTTGGAAAATGGTGCTATGAGTGTTCTTGACATTTGGATCTTTAAATATCAAACTTGATACTCTTTATATATTGTTAGTTTATTTATTTATTATGCTTCAATTATGCTGATCATGATTTGAGAAAGGTAGCTTAGTGAATTTTGAGGGCTCCGAACCTATAGTTTTACACCACTAAGCTATTTGCTTAGCGATAGTTGTTTCTATTGTAGGGAATGATCGAGAGGAGGTATGAAGCTGACCATTGGAGTTGGAGATTTTGAGAGCCTTAAGGAAGATCACATTTGCATATAGGCATCCATATTTTGTATAAACTTTGGGACTTATACATGATCTATGTGTTGTATATTTACATGAAATTTTAAGGGATAATCTGATCATGTCACCATGGGTTGTAATATAAGTATGGTTATATGTTTTGTTTGTTTGGGGCGTGTAAACCCAAATCTTGTAATATATTAAATATACTACTTGTTTAGAATGATTGTATGAAGCATGAACCACCTAGTATGGGCACTCAAAAAGTTGGAAATATTTTTTTTATATCATTTTTTTACTAGTGTGAGGACAATATATGCATAAAAATCCCGTGACTTATTGGCTTATATTATTTTCGGAAGGGTTGCTACAGTGGAACTAGTTGTATACTAGATGAAGGGTGTCAGTAGGATATGGTTCGATCAATGGAAGAAGAATCGAGCTGAGGATGCACCACCTGCAAGTTGGGCATGCTTTGAGGAGGCCTTCTTGGGGTTTTTCTTCCCTCGAGAACTGAAAGAGGCTAAGGTATGAGAGTTCCTTACACTTAAGCAGGATTCTTTGAGCAGTCATGAGACACAACTTTCCTGGTATGCTCCGGAGATGGTTGTTGACATGAGGAGCAGAATGAGTTTATTTTTTGCTGGGACGTCTCGTCTGTCGAGTAAGAAAGGTAAGGTTACAATGCTAATAGGTGAAATAGATATAGCAAGGTTGATGGTCTATGTGCAGCAAGTTGAGGAAGAGAAGCGGAGGGATAGATAGGGGTTCAAGAATAAGAGAGCTAAGACAGGGAATAAGTCTGGGCAATATAAGAGTAATGCCAACCGATCATCCTTCTAACAGAAACAGAAGGGTTCTGCTCTATCATCTACTCGTGCACCTGCACCTAAGAACAAAAGTGAGTACAATAGTCAGAATTTCAGAGCCAAACCTGCCTATTCTCATGGTAGAATGGCACAAGGGGGTAGTAAGACTCCTGCCTGCGCTAAGCATGATAGGAACCACTCAAGTACATGTCGTGAGGGCTTCACTGGTTGTTTCAAGTGTGGCCAGAATGTAATTTCATGCGAGAATGTCCAAAGAACAAGCAAGGTAACAATAATGGGGCTAATAGAGCTCAATCTTCTTCAATTGCTCCACCAAACAGAGTTGTACCTAGATGAGCTACTTCAAGTACTGGTGGAGGAACAAATCTCCTATATGCTATCACTAGTCGCCAAGAGCAAGTGGATTCGCCAGATGTTGTTAGTAGTATGATCTAAGTTTTTAACTCTAATGTTTATGCTTTGCTAGACCTAGGAGCAAGTTTATCCTTTGTAACTCCATATGTTGCGATGAATTTTAATGTTATTTTCTTGATCAACTTAGTGAACCCTTCAATGTTTCTACACCAGTTGGTGAGTCTATTATGATTGTCCCATTTCCGTAATGACAAGAGTAACATGGCTGATTTAGTTGAGTTAGACAAGATAGATTTTGATGCCATTCTTGGTATGGACTGACTTCATGCCTGTTATGCCTCAATTGATAGTAGAACTCGAGTTGTCAAGTTTCAGTTTCCAAATGATCCAGTCTTAGAGTAGAAAAGCAGTTCACCGGTGCCTAAGGGTCATTTTATTTCATACCTTAAGGCATGAAAGTTAGTTTCTAAGGGTTGTGTCTATCACTTAGTCCGAGTTAATGACTCTAGTATTAAGATACCTCTTATTAAGTCATTCTCAATACTGAAACAGTACTAAAAGAGTTTCCAGAAGTCATTCCAGATGATCTTCCTAGAGTCCCTCTTAAGTGAGAAATAAACTTCGATATAGATGTTCTCCCAGATACTCGTCCTATATCTATTCTGCCATATAGAATGGCACTAGCAGAGTTAAAAGAGTTGAAAGAGCAGTTGAAAAATCTCCTAGATAAGGGTTTTATTAGATCAAGTGTTTCACCTTAGGGCGCTCCAGTCTTGTTTGTGAGGAAGAAGGATGGTTCCCTTAGGATGTGTATAGATTACCGTCAGTTGAACAAGGTTACCATCAAGAATAAGTATGCTCTTCTAAGAATTTATGATCTCTTCGATCAACTTCAGGGTGCCACCTGTTTCTCTAAGATGGACCTTAGATCTGACTATGATCAGTTAAGAGTAAGGTAGTGTGATATTCCAAAGATAGCTTACAGAACCTGTTACGTTCATTATGAGTTTCTGGTTATGTCCTTTGGTTTGACCAATGCACCTGCAACATTCATAGACCTTATGAATAGAGTATTCAAACCTTATTTAGATATGTTTGTTATCGTCTTCATTGATGACATACTAATCTATTCAAGGTATGAGAAAGATCATGCTAGCCATCTCAGAATAGTTCTCCAGACTCTAAAAGATAGAGAGTTGTATTCCAAGTTCTCTAAGTGCAAGTTTTGGCTTGAGTCTGTGGCATTATTAGGAAACATTGTGTCTGGAGAGGGAATTAAAGTTGATACTCAGAAAATAGAGGCAGTGCAAAATTGGCCTAGACCCACATCTCCAGCTAATATTAGGAGTTTCTTGGGTTTGGCTGGCTATTACAGAAGGTTCATAGAGGGGCTCTCATCTATTTTATCCCCTTTCACCAAGTTGACTTATAAGACAATTAAGTTTCAATGGTTTGAATCTTGTGAGAAAAGCTTTTAGGAATTGAAAAAGAGTTTGACTACTGCCCCAGTGTTAACGTTACCAGAAGGTACTCAAGGATTTTTTGTTTATTGTAATGCGTCTAGAGTTGGTTTGGGTTGTGTGTTAATGCATAATCGCAAAGTTATAGCTTATGCCTCCAGACAGTTGAAAGTTCATGAGAGAAATTACCCAACCCATGATCTAGAGTTGGCAGCCGTAGTATTTAATTTGAAAATATGGTGCCATTATCTTTATGGTGTTCATGTGGATGTGTTCACTGATCACAAGAGCCATTAGTATGTGTTTACTCAGAAAGAGCTTAATCTTACACAAAGGAGGTGGTTAGAATTACTCAAAATTATGACATGATTATTCTTTACCACCCAGTTAAGGCTAATGTTGTTGCTGATGACTTGAGAAGGTTGTCCATGGGTACTACCGCCCATTTTGAGGAAGATATGACAGAACTGGCAAGAGATATGCATAGGATTGCACGGTAGGAGTCTGATTAATGGATTCCACCGAAGGAGGTGTAGTGGTGATGAATGGGTCTAATATTCATTAGTGTCAGAAGTAAAAGAGAAGCAAGACCAAGATCCTATTTTGGTTAAATTGAAGGCAAGTGTTCATAAGCAAAAACTAATGGCTTCCAAACAAGGGGGAGATGGTGTATTGAGGTATCAAGGTAGATTGTGTGTTCCAAGGGTGGATGAACTCCAAGAGAGGATCATGGAGGAAACTCATATCTCCAGATATTCCATTCATCTGGGTTCCACAAAGATGTATCATGACTTGAGAGAAGTGTATTGGTGGAGTAGTATGAAGAAGGGCATTGCAGAAGTTATAGCTAAGTGTCCAAATTGCCAACAAGTTAAGGTAGAGCATCAAAGGCCTAGTAGTTTGGCTCAGAATATAGAACTTCTAGAATGGAAGTGAGAGATGATTAATATGGACTTCATCACAAGTTTGCCAAGGTCTCACCAGCAAAATGATTTTATTTGGGTGATTGTTGATAGAATGATAAAATCAGCCCACTTTTTTCCAGTAAAAACTACCTATTTAGCAGAAAAATATGCTAAGCTTTATATTCAAGAAGTGGTAAGACTACATGGGGTTCTGGTCTCTATTATTTTAGACAAATGTATGCAATTTACTTCACAGTTTTGGAAGTGATTCAAAAAAGGCTTGGGTTCAAAGGTGAACTTAAGTACTGCCTATCATCCTCAGACATATGGGCAAGCAAAGCGCAGTATTCAGACCTAAGAGGACATGTTGAGGGATTGTGTGATTGATTTCAAAGGCAATTGGAATGATCACCTACCTCTTATTGAATTTGCTTACAATAATAGTTACCACTCTAGCATCCAAATGGCTCCTTATGAAGCTCTTTATGGGACAAGATGCAGATCTCCTATTGGATGGTTTAAAGTTGGTGAAGCTGGGTCGATAGGGCCAAACTTAGTTCATCAAGCTATGGAAAAGGTGAAAATGATTCAAGAGAGGTTGAAAATGGTGCAGAGTCGTTAGAAATCCTAAATTGATGTTAGGAGAAGGGAGTTAGAGTTTGAAGTAGATGATTGGGTATATTTAAAAGTTTCACCCATGAAAGGTGTTATGAGATTTGGTAAGAAGGGGAAGTGTAGGTCCCCGGTATATTGGCCCTAACAGAATATCAAAAAGGGTAGGTAATGTAGCTTATGAGTTGGAGCTACCACAAGAGTTAGTTGTGGTTCATTCGGTATTTCACATCTCCATGTTGAATAAGTGCATGTGCGATCCTTCATTGATCATACCAATTGAAGATATTGGGATCAAGGATAGCTTGTCTTATGAGGAGATTCCTTTTTAGATTCTAGATCGCCAAGTTCGCAAGTTGAGAACAAAAGAGGTAGCATCAGTCAAAGTTCTTTGGAGGAATCAGTTTGTTGAGAAAGCTACTTAGGAAGATGAGGAGGACATGAAGAAGAGATATCCATATCTCTTTGAATCCGGAGAAGTTCCAAATTAAGGTACTAATATGTTTCTTGGTATTTATTTATAAGTTGACATGTTGTTTTTGTATTTGTTTGTTGGGTAATTGAACTGAATGATTGATATTACACCCTTAGCCTAGTAAGAGTAATCTCATTCGAGGATGAATATTCTCAAGGGGGAGATATTGTAACACCTCACTATTTAAAAGAACTAGAAAGAGTTGTTTTGGAAAGAATGAAAATCTGGAAAATTTTGTTAAGTTAAGATAAGTTGAATTTTTTGTTAACTTCAAACGACCATAAATCCTATATTAGGATGAGTTAGGTGTGGTTCCAGATATCGTAGGAAATATCTAGGAATAATTTTACCAACGCCATCGAGTTTGCGCGATTTCGAGTTCGTATGAGTGAGATAGGCCCATTTGAAGTTGGGTTGTCAAATAAGGAAAGTCTAAACCAGATTTTAGAAGGGCATTATGGTCGTTTCCATACCTAATTATTTTATTTCATTTTTGGGTAATTAGTTGGGTTCTAAACTGATCTTAGTCAGTTTACTCTTTTGGAAAAAGAGTTAAGATTTTGAGAGAAGAGAAAAGAAGAGGAGAAAAGAGAAGAAGAAGCAAGAATTGTCAAGATCTTCAAGAATCGCTTGTGGATTTCGTCAAGGGATGATCCCTACGAGGTATGTGAGATCACATAGCGTTGGGTTAGTTCACCCACATTCCAATCGTGATTTATTTTAGTGAATTTAAGTCATTGAAAGTGTAGAAATTGAATTCTTGATGGGTTTGTTGAAGTTCCTTTGAATTCTCGATTCGTTGAAATTGTTGAGGAGTTGTTTGATTCGAATCCATGATTTTAGGTGTGAATTCGATTAGAATCTTCCATATATAAAGTGTTTGGGGAAAGAACCAAGTCAAAATAGGGGGTTTAGAGTTGAAAAACGAAGAATAAAAGTCGGAGGCACCTGGGCAAGTGCCTGGGGCGTCGCCCTTCTCAGAGCCCCAAGAGGGGTTCTTTGAACTTTGGCCCTTGGGGCATCGCCCCTCTCATAGCCCCAATCAGATTTCTCTGAACTTTAGCCCTTGGGGCATCGCCTTTCTCATATCCCCAAGCAGAGTTCTTTGAAATTTGTGCTCTGGTGCCTCGCACCTCTCTGAGCACCCAGGATGCCAGTTCACCCCATTTTTCCCTTTGTTTCCATACTAGTTCCTTAGTAACGTATTTATGTTTTCCAATCGATTTCTCTACTCTAAGGTACTTCTAAACATCATTAAATCATCATAAATATGAGATCATGAACCTTGAATCCATAATCCAACTCAAGGAAAGTTAAGATCAAAGTCAAGAGAAGTAAGAGTCAAGTCAAGTGAAGTTATTAGAGTTTTCCAAGAGTCTTTTCCAAATATTTTAACTTTGTTTTAAGACTCATAGTTCAAGTTTAGTAAAGAGTACAGAGTAAAGATTGAAGTTCATTTCTTCAAAGAGTATATGGGGAATATGTATTCACAAAGAGTTAAAATGTTTTCACATTTAAACAAGAAAAGGAAACCTTGATTTCCAAAGAGCCTTTGAGCTAAGTTTTCAGAAAGGAGTAAAGGCTTTCACAATTAAGCAAGAGCGGAAACTTTGATTTCCAAGATACCTTTTGAGCTACGTTTTTGAGCAATTATCTCAAATCACAGAAAGAAGTCTGCTTTTAAACATAAGAGCTAGTATCATATTTTGGGAGTAGTATTGAGCACCAATATGGGGGAGAGTTCAGACAACTCCCAGCCCCCATAAACCATGTAGCCATCATGGGTAGAAAAGGAATATACCTTTTAGATGATTCTTTTAGTGCTTTTTAGCATAGACTAGTGGATCCATTTAGTAGTTCAGGTTCTATACCCTCGGCAAGGTATATGACGGCCCTGGCAGTGTGAAGTAAAATGCTGTATCATCACAATAGCTCTTACATGATGATTGTCAATTAGAGAAACTCCCACAAAAGTAATTGTATTCTTATGTACACAGTTTATTTGTATTTTTACATACATCTCGGAGTTATATTGTATCTTTGCATACATATAGAGTTGACATCCATGTTTTAAACAACTTTTCTTTATATTGCACTTGTTTTAAACTTCTTTATATTAAAATGAGTTCAGTTTTGTTGAGTTCAGTTGATCCAGGTAAGTTCTTCAGTTCCTTTCAAGCTTATGTCTTGTTTTAGAATTCCCCTCACATACTTGTACATTCAATGTACTGATGCCATTTGGCTTGCATCTTCTTATGATGCAGACATAGGTAACGAGGATCAACATCCAATGCATCATTGATCCAGTTAAGCACTCAGAGTCTTGTGGTGAGCATCCTTGCTTCCGGAGGACCCCTTTATTTGCTTTTAGTAGTTTTAGATATTAGGATGTGGTGGGTTTGGTCCTAACATCCATCTCAGTTGTTTTATAGGCTTCATAGACAGTTACGTGTTAGTTCTTTAGTTTTTTTATTTTCATTATCTTATGTTGAGCTTTGAGTTTGCCTTATTGGTTAGTTGAATGTTTTCTTTATAACTTTCTAAGTTTTATATGAGTTATATTTGATATGTTATGTCTTCCACTGAGTAAGTAAGTCATGCCAAGGGTTCGCTTGGAGCCACCAATGGTTCTCGAGTGCCAGTCCCGCCAAGGGTGTAGGCTTGGGGTGTGACACCTACACTCTGGGCGGGACTGGCACTCGAGAACCATCGCAGTCCCCAAGCGAACCCTTTGCCTGACTAAACTTAGAGCAGAAGACTTAAAGCATTAATATAAGGATTCAAATGCACTTGAAAAAACTGTCTTAAACAAAATTAGAACGTTTAAGGATAAACATTCAAATTAGCCAAATTGGCAACTCAAGTCTTTTAGCAAAACATCTGAAATACAAGACTAAAGAACTCATATATAATTGTCTATGAAGCCTCTAAATACTAAAAGGGATGTTGGGACAAGACCCTCTATTATCCAAACAACTGACTAACAAAGCGATAAAATGGAATCCTCCGAGAGCAAGGAGGCTCACCAACTAACTCTGAGATGCTCAACTGGATCAGCGAGGCACTAGATGTTGATCCTGGTTACTTGTATTTGCATTAAAAAATGATGTAGGCTAAATGTCATTAGTACATTGAATGTACGAGTATGCGAGGGGAAAACTCAACATTATATAAGCTTGAAAGGAATCTGAAAAGAACACTTACCTTAGCTTTACTTAACTCATGGATACTCCACTCAAATGCAAAGTAATCCAACAATAAAGGTGCAATTTATACAAAGCATTTAAAACATTAGGTGACAACTCAATGTATTAAAGAGATACAATAACAACTTAGTTTACATATAAAGAAATATAATAGTGTGGGAGTTTCTCTAACCGACAACCATCAATATGAGCTAAAGTGATAATGCAATGTCTCACCCACGCTACCAGAACTGTCCTATACTTTGCCGTGATATAGAATGCCTCAACTAAGTGGATCTGTTAGTCTATGTTAAAAAGCACTAAGGAATCATCTAAAAAGTATGATCATTTTTACCCATGATGGCAACATAGTTTATGGATACTTGATTTATTATGAACTCGTCCCAATATCAGTGCTCAATACTACTCCCAAATTATACTCAGCTCATATGTTTTAAAAATAAAACCCTTTCTATGATTTGAGATAATTACTCAAAAACTAACTCAAAGTGTCTCTTGGAAATTGGTGTTTCCTCTCTTGTTCAAATGTTAAAAACATTTTAACTCTTGGGAATATTTAGTTACCGTATAATATTTTGAATAAATGAACTTTACTCTTACTCTTTACTCAACTCTAAACTCAAGCCTTAAAACAAAGTTAAAACGTTTGTTAAAGAGTTTTGGAAAACTCTGTGAACTTCTCTTGACTTGACTCTTAACATTCCTTGAATTGAATTATGGATTCAAGATTCATGATCTCATGTTTATGGATGATTTTATGATGTTTATATGTACCTTAGAGTGTATAAATTGACTAGAAAACCTAGGAACATTGCTAGGGAACTAGTACGGAAAGAAGTGGGAAAAAGTGGAAAAACTGGCATCCCTAGCGCTCTGAGTGGCGCAGGGCGCCAGAAGGGAAACTTTAGAAGCTGCGTTGGGGTGCTCTGGCTTGAATGGCGCCCTAGGACCCAAACTTTAAAAGTCCCTTTTGGGTGCTCTGAGAGGCGTGGCACCCCGGCCCCCTCCCAAGGTTTTTGATGAATTGTCTTGCTCGTTTTTCAACTCTAAAACCCTCTAGATTCAATTGGTTCATTTCCAAAACATTTAGATTCGACTATATCATCAATATATGTAAGAATATACTCAAAACAACACCTAATTTCATGAATCAAACTCAAGAAACTTTTCAACAACTCCAACAACAAGAACCCACAAGAACTTAAACAAATTTCATCGAGAAGTCATAATCTTTTCTTTCAAGAACACAATCATACTGAATTGAATCATGATTGGTGCATGGGTGAACTAACCCAATGCTATGTGATCTCACATACCTCGTAGGATTGAATCCTTGGCGAAATCAACAATCAAAATTGCAAGACCTTGACGAATCTTGAACTTTTCTTCTCTCTTTTCTCTTTTCTCCAAGCCCTAGCGTGTTTCGGTAAATGCGTAAACTGATCTAATTTTAATTATACCCCCAATTAAACTTCTAAAAATGAAATTAATTAATTGGGTGTGGAAAAGACCAAACTACCCTCCCAAAATCCGATTTTGACTTTTCTTATCTAGACAGCCAACTTCAAATGTTTATATCGCACTCATATAAACTCGAAAATGAGCAAACTCAACGGCGTTAGAAAGATAATTCAAATATAGTTCCTACAGTATCTAGTAGAGCACCTAAATCAACTTGATTTAGGAGTTATGGTTTTTTGAAGTTGACCCAAAATTCAAACTTAACATAACTGAACCAATTTTCCTGATTTTTCATTCTTTCCAAAAATGACTATTTATAATACTAGCTCTTTCTAGTTCTTTCAAATAGGAAGATGTTACAATATCTCCCCCTTGGAAACATTCTTCCTCGAATGAGATTACTCGTAGTAGGCTAAGGGTGTAATATCTAACATTCAACTAAACACCCAACAAGCGAATCTAATGCATTGAACATGTCAATTTAAAGAGTACCAACAAGAGAATTAGTACCTTGGTCTAGAATTTCTCCGGGTTCAAATATATGTGGATATCTTTTATTCATATCCTCCTCAACTTCCCAAGTAGCTTCCTCAACAAACTGATTTCTCTAAAGAAATTTTATTGATGCTACTTCCTTGGTCCTCAACTTGCGAACTTGGTGATCTAGAATCTGAACAGTTATCTCCTCATAAGATAAGCTATCCTTGATACTAATATGTTTAGTTGGTATGATAAGTGAAAGATCTCCCATGCACTTCTTCAACTTGGAAATATGAAACACCAGATGAACCATTGCTAACTCTTGGGGTAGCTCTAACTCATAAGTTACATTACCAACCCTTTTGGATATTCTGTAAGGGCCAATATACCGGGGACTATACCAAATCTCATAACACCCTTCATGGGTGAAACTTTCAAATATACCCAATCTACTACTTAAAACTCTAACTCCCTTCTCCTAACATTAATGTAGGATTTTTGATGACTCTGTGTTGTTTTCAACCTCTCTTGAATGACTTTCACTTTCTCCATGGCTTGATGAACTAAGTTTGGTCCTATCAACCCTGCTTCACCAACCTCAAACCATCCAATAGGTGATCTGCATCTTATCCCATAAAGTGCTTCATAAGGAGCCATCTGGATACTAGAGTGGTAACTATTGTTGTAAGCGAACTCAATGAGAGGTAAGTGATCATCCCAATTACCCTTGAAATCAATCACACAAGCCCTCAACATATCTTCTAAAGTATGAATAGTGCACTCTGCTTGACCATCTGTGTGAGGATGAAAAACAGTACTTAAGTTCACCTTTGAAACCAAGCCTTTCTAAAAAGATTTCCAGAACTGTGCAGTAAATTGTGCACCCCTATTTGATATAATCAATACCGAAACCCTATAAAGTTTGACTACCTCTTGAATGTACAACTTGGCGTAGTATTCTGCTAAATGTGCAGTCTTTACTGGTAAAAAGTAGGTTGATTTTGTCATTCTATCAATAATCACCTAAATAGAATCATGCTGCCTTCGAGACCATGGCAAGCCAGTAATGAAATCCATATTAATCATCTCCTACTTCTATTTCGAAAGTTCTATATTCTGAGCCATACCACGGGACCACTGATGCTCTACCTTAACCTATTCGCAATTCGGATACTTAGCAACAAACTCTGCAATGCCCTTGTTCATACTACTCTACCAATAAACTTCTCTCAAATCGTGATACATCTTTGTGGAACCCGAATGAATAGAATATTTAGGGTTATGAACTTTTTTATGATCCTTTCTTGGAGTTTATCCACCCTTGGTACACACAACCTACCTTCATACATTAATACACCATCTCTCCCTTATTCATAAGCCAATACTTTTTCCTAATGAACATTTGCCTTCAATTCAAGCAAACTAGGATCTTCTTCTTGCTTCTCTTTAACTTCAAACACTACTGATGATTCAGTCCCATTCATCACCACTACCCGTCTTTTTGTGGAATCCATTAGTCGAACTCCTAAGTGTGCAAGTCTGTGCACATATTTTGCTAACTCTTTCTTATCTTCCTCAAAATGGGTGGTACTTCCCATAGATAATATACTCAAGGCATCAGCAACAACATTAGCCTTACCTGGGTGATAAAGAATACTCATGTCATAATCTTTGAGTAGACCTAACCACTTTCTCTGTATGAGATTAAACTCTTTCTGAATAAACACATATTGAAGACTCTTGTGATCAGTGAATACATCTACATGAGCACCATACAAATAATGATGTCATATTTTCAAAGAAAATACTACGTTAGCCAACTCTAAGTCATGGGTTGGGTAGTTCCTCTCATGAACTTTCAACTTTCTAGAGCCATAAGTTATAACTTTGCCATTCTGTGTTAACACACAACCCAAACCAACTCTAGACGCATAACAATATACAAAAAATCCCTGCATGCCTTCTATTAATGTCAATACTAGGGCAATAGTCAACCTCTTTTTCAATTCATAAAAGCTTTTCTCACAAGCTTTTGACCATTGAAATTTCACTGATTTATGAGTTAACTTAGTTAAAGGGGATGAAATAGATGAGAACCCCTCTACGAACCTTCTATAATATCGACCCAAGAAACTCCTAATATCAGTTGGAGATGTGGGCCTAGGCCAATTCAGCACTACCTCGATTTTCTGGGTATCAACTCTAATTCCATCATCGAAAATAATGTGGCCTAAGAATGCCAGAGACTCAAGCCAAAACTCACATTTCGAGAACTTAGCATACAACTCCCTATCCTTCAGAGTTTGGAGAATTATTCTAATATGACTAGCATGATCTTCTTTATTCCTCGAATAGAATAGTATGTCATCAATGAATGCGATAACAAACATATCTAAATGAGGCTTGAATACTCTATTCATAAGGTCTACGAATTCTGCAGGTTTATTAGTTAAACCAAAGGACATAACTACGAACTCATAATGACCATAACGGGTCCTAAATGCTGTCTTTGGAATGTCACATTTCCTTACCCTCAACTTATGGTAGCATGATCTAAGGTTTATCTTAGAGAAACAGGGGCACCCTAAAGCTGATCTAAAAGATCGTTAATTCTCGAAAGAGTATACTTATTCTTGATGGTAACCTTGTTAAAATGGTTGTAATCTATACATATTCTAAGTGAACCATCTTTCTTCCTCACAAATAAGTCCGGAGCACCCCATGGTGAGACACTTTGTAGAATAAAACCCTTATCAAGGAGATCTTTCAACTGTTCTTTTAGCTCTTTCAACTCTGCTGGAACCATTCTATATGGCGGAATAGATATTGGACGAGTATCAGGAAGAATATTTATACCGAAGTCTATCTCTCTCTCAAGAGGGACTCCAGGTAGATTATTTGGAAATACTTCTGGGAATTCATACACAACTGGAACTGACTCAATAGAAGGTATCTCAACACTAGAGTCATTAACTCGGACTAAGTGATAGACGCACCCCTTGGAAACTAACTTTCTCATCTTAAGGTACGAAATAAAATGACTCGTAGGCACTGCTGAACTACTACTCCCCTTTATAACTAGCTCATTTGGAAACTAGAACTTGACAACTCGAGTTCTACAGTCAATGGAGGAACAAAAGGCATGAAGCCAGTCCATACCTAGAATGACATCAAAATCAACCATGTCTAACTCAACTAAATCAGCCATGGTGCTCTTGTGATCAATGGAAATGATACAATCATGATAGACTCGCTCAGCTAGAATAGACACCCCAACAGGTGTAGAAACCCAAAAGGGCTCACAAAGTTTCTCAGGAAGAACATCAAATTTCATTGTAACATAAGGAGTCTCAAAAGATAAACTCACTCCTAGATCTAGAAAAACATAAACATCATAAGTAAAGACTTTGATCATACCAATGACAAAGGAGAATTTTCTTGCTCTTGACGACTAGTGATAGCATATAGGAGGCTTTCTCCTCCGCGAGTACCTGAAGTAGCTCCCCTAGGTTCAGCCTGGTCTGGTGGAGCAACTGATGAAGATTGGACTCTATTGCCCTGATTCCCATTACCTTGTTGGTTCTTAGGGCACTCTTTTATGAAGTGACCATCTTGTCCACACTTGAAACAACCTGTGGAGCCATCGCGGCACTTACCTTGGTGGTTCCTACCATACTTAGCACATGAAGGAGCCCAGTTACCTCCTTGTGCCACACTACCTTGAGACTAGGCAGGTCTAGCTCTGAAGAGCTGGGAAGTCTGACGATTGTACTCACCTTTGTTTCTAGGGGTAGGTGCACTAGAAGATGATGGAGCAAGTCCCTTTTGCTTTGATGAAAAGAAGAATGGTTCACATTATTCCTCTGCTCCCTGGACGCATTCCCTATCTCCATTTTCTTCTATTTAAATTCTTCCCTATCCCTCAACTTCTCTTCCTCAACCTACCGCACATAAACCATCAACTTTGCTATATCCATGTACCCTATTAACATAGCTGCCTTGTCCATTTTGTTTGATAGATGGTACAAACCAGCAACATATAGACTCATCCTGCTCCTCATATCCGCAACCATCTCCGAAATATAGCAGGAAAGTTAGGTGAACTTCAAACTATACTCATGAACACTTAGTGAATCCTGCTTAAGTATAAGGAACTCTTGTACCTTAGCCTCTCTCAATTCTCGGGGAAGGAAACGCCCCAAGAAAGCCTCTTCGAACATAGCCCAACTCAAAATTGGTGCACCATCAGCTCTACCCTTCTTCCACTGGTCAAACCAAGTCCTAGCAACATTCTTCAGTTGATATGCCACTAGTTCCACTCACTCAGCATCGGCAACATGCATTACCTCAAATACCTTGTGCAGTTCCTCAACGAAATTTTTTTGAATCCTCAGTAGTGCTTGAACTAGTGAAGCTTGGAGGATTCATCCTCAAGAACTCATAGGTCCTCGAAGTATCAGCCTCTTCCTATCGAGCCCCTCTTTGTTGCCCAACTTGGTTGGTCACAGCTTGACTTAGCATTCGGATTGCTTCCTGAAATTCAACATTGGTGACCTCTCCTTTGGGTTGCACTTTTGGTGCATTAGGTACCCCTTACCCCTCAACATTCCTTCTAGTAGAACGACCTCAGACAACTATTCATGGAGGCATGATCAACTGAAAGACACGCACAAGCACGAGTTAGAGAGAGACTTTATAGAGATGAACTCTATCGCACAAAATGAGTATGAAAGAAGTGAAGGAAATTCCTAAATGTCTTAGCCTCCTAATTATAGATATGGCGTGCTTCACACTGATAACTAGGAATCTACAGACACGGCTTCATAGACTCCCTAGGACTCTTGAACTCTGGGCTCTGATACCAAGTTTGTCACACCCCGAGCCTACACCCTGGGCGGGACTGGCCCTCAAGAACCATTGCTGGCCCCAAGCAAACCCTTGGCCTGTCTTAAATTATAGAGAAAGATTTAAAACATTAACACAAGGATTCAAATGCACTTTTAAACAACTGTCTAAAATAAGCTTAGAACGTTTAAGGATAAACATTCAAATTAGCCAAAGTGGCAACTCAAGTCTTTTAGCAAAACGTCTGAAATACAAGACTGAAGAACTCATATCTAACTGTCTATGAAGCCTCTAAATACTGAGAGGGATGTCGGGACAAGATCCTCGATAATCCTAACTACTGACAAACAAAACGATAAAAGGGAATCCTCAGGAAGTAAGGAGGCTCACCAACTAACTCTAAGATGCTCAACTGGATCAACGAGGCACTGGATGTTGATCATTATTACTTGTATCTGTATCATAAAATGATTCAGGCCAAATGGAATTAGTACATAGAATGTACAAGCATGCGAGGGGAAAACTAAACAAGATATAATCTTGAAAGGAATCTGAAAAGAACAATTACCTTAGCTTTACTCAACTCATGGATACTCAACTAAAATGCAAAATAAGACAACAATAAAAGTGCAGTTTATACAAAATATTTAAAACAATAGGTGACAACTCCATGTATTAAAGAGATACAATAACAACTTAGTTTACATATAAAGTATTATAATGATGTGGGAGTTTCTTTAACCGACAATAGCACTATGAGTTAAAGTGATGATACAGTGTCTTGCCCATGCTGTCAGAACTGTCCTATACCTTGTCGTGATATAGAACACCTCAACTAAGTGGAGCCACTATTATATGCTAAATAACACTAAGGAATCATCTAAAAAGTATGATCCAAAGAAGTTAGAGGAAAAACTGTTCTCTCTCTAGCTTTGATTAGGGTATGCTAGCCGAGGCAGGTTAATATGCACTGATAATGGCAAGGAGAAGGAATGCAACCACTAACATGGAGACAATGGTTACACCAACATCACAAGTGCGACATACTCTTTCTCCCCTGACTTTTGGGAGCTACCTCCCATGCCAATTTAGGTCAATACAGGAAGAGGAGGAACATGAAGATAAATGTAACAGTGTTCGATTGAACTATGGGAAGAAACCTGTAAGTGAAACATCCATTCCTAGACGATTACAATTCTCTAGAATTAGTGCTTCTATGAGCTCCAAGCTGGATGCTCAGATCTCAGAAAACACAAATAGGGTTATGGGGAAGGGCTTGCACTAGCATATGAACCTCCACGTCAACGTGATGGGAAAATTACGGTTAAGTTTACTACTGAAGATATAAAGGAGACTAATAGTTATTGGTCCACAACACTTACTAGCTATGTATTGGGTGATACTCCATATGATAAATCTATGGAGAAGTATGTGGCTGCTTTGCAAAAATTTTGTGAAAAAGCCCTAAATTATTTACCATACTAATGGATACTATATTTTTCGATTTGAGTCGATAGAGGAAAGAACTGAGGTAGTCTAGGCAGGACCTTATACCTACCACAATAAACCTTTCATTTTGAAGCCTTAGAAGGCGGATTTTGTATTTGATACAGAGTCCATTACTACATTTCCATGTGGGTGAATTTTCTAAGTTTACTAGTAGGGTTTTGGTCGACTGAAGCTCTGAGCAAAGTGGCAAGTACTATGGGAAAGCCATTATACACGAATAAGTATATTACTGACATGAATCGTATTTCCTATGCATGAGTATTAGTGGAGGTAGACATTTCTTATCCCATGATAGACTTAATTGTCATAGAAACTCCTTTTGGAACTACCCAGCAAACTGTAGATTATGACTGAAGTCCAAAATTTTTGCAATGCTTGTTTTCGGTTTGGGCATAACACTAAGGAGTGTTGGATGAATCACAATGGAAAAAGGGTGGAAACTCAACAAGGACAAAAAGAAGGGGAATTCAAGGCACCCCCTAGAAGGAGGAGAAGGGGAAGAAGAAGGAGGAAAATTGTTCAAGAATGACAGATCAGACCAAGAGGTGTTGAACCCCCACTAGTAGGGAGAACTAAGGACCATGAGAATATTGAGGAACCTGAAGATCCAAATATAAAAGAAACACTTATAAAGACTACACATTGGACTAAATCCAGTGGTTAGTCTAAGTAACAGGTTTGAATCCTTAGCCAGGAATGTTGATATATTGAGTAGACCACCAGAAAATGAGTCTATTGAAACATCTAAACCACCATGATAGTAAGTACATAGAATGTGAGGGGGCTGAATCAGCCCTACAAACAGAAAGAGGTGTCACTCTTTCTGAGGAAGAATAAAATTAGTTTCTTTGGATGTTTAGAAACAAGAATAATGGAAGGGCAAGCTAAGACAATCTTGTTGAAATTTGATAAGGAATGGAATCATTTTTGAAACTATCCACATGTTGCGAATGGAAGAATTTGGTTGCTATGGAAGAAACATGTTATTGTACAGGTTCTACATGTGCATGAACAATTTGTCCATTGTATGATGGAAGACTTAGCCATTAGTTTTTCAGCTGAAATCAAAGTGGTTTATGCAAAAAATGAATTACGTCAGAGAACAGAACTATGGAATTAAATGCAACATATTGGTGCAAGTGTGCAGGGTGTCTGGTTGATTAGTGGTGGTTTTAATAATATTCTTAATGCAGAAGGAAGAATTGGACAGCCATTCATAGGAGCAAAAGTACAAAGGTTCAAGGACATGATTGATAATCTACAACTCACTCCACTTAGATCAAAAGGGTGCTTCTACACATGGTGTAATAAGCAACAAGGGAATAATAGGGTGTATAGAAAAATTGATTGGGTCTTTGGTAACTTCGAATGGTTGTAGCATAATAAGCATGTTGAAGCTGAATATATGCAACCAGGAGTATCAGATCACTCTCCTACTATGGTTCATTGCAGGAAACAAATTAACATGCATCCTAAGCCATTTATATTATATGTAACTGTCATGGAAGACCGCTACTTCAAGGGTCTAGTACAACAAGTATGGCAAAGGAAAAAAGGAGGAAAGGCAATGGAGATTTTATGGGAGAAATTGAAACAATTAAAGGGGGAATTGGAGGGCATAAATACATGCATGGCTTCTTATGCTAAACAACTAAACCAGGCAAAACAACAACTAGAGAGAGTGCAAGGACATATCTCTATTCAACTATTTAATCAAGCTTTATTTGACTAGGAGAATGTATTGCTAGCAGAAATTCAGAAGTGGAGTCTAATAGAGGAGAATGTATTGATATAAAAGTCTAAAGCTTGTTGGATTGACAGTCAAGATGCTAATACAAAGTATTTTCATGCACAAATGAAGATTAGAAATTCTCATAATACTATTTCCTCTATTTAGACTGAAAATGGGATTAATTTAACTGAACCAAAGAAGGTGGAAAGAGAATTTGTTGCCTTTTTCACCTCAATAATAGGTGATAGAACTAAAGAATTGCCTTGTCCTAATTCTATGGTGATCAAGAAAGGGCCTTGCCTTAATAGGGACCAGTAACTATTGTTGTTATAAAAGGTTACAAAAATGGAGATAGATCAAGCAATAAAAAGTATGCCACATGACAAAAGTCCTAGGGTAGATGGGTACCCTATAGAATTATTTACTAGTAACTGGGAAATGGTTAAGGAGGGAGTGTATGATGCTATGCAACAATTCTTTTCGGAAGGGAAGATGATGAAGGCCTAGAACTGTACTACAGTTACACTGATCCCTAAGGTGCAATCACCTACTATGGTGAAGGATTTTAGACCTATAGCATGTTGTTCATCCATATATAAGTTAGTTGCCAAAATACTAACCAATAGGATGAAGAAGGTGTTAATTGGATTGATTGGAAGCTCACAATCTGCATTTATTGAAGGAAGGAGCATATCAGATAACATCCTACTAAGTCATAAGCTATTCAAGGGTTACACTAGGAAATGGATATCTCCTAGGCGTGTGTTGAAGGTGGATATCAGGAAAGCTTATGACACACTTGAATTGCAATTTCTGAGACCTATGCTCACTGAGTTGGGGTTTCCTTACAAGTTCATTAACTGGGTAATTGAATGTGTGACTATTGTGTCCTACTCAATGATGTTGTTTGGAGGATTAAAAAAACCTTTTCAAGCTAGAAGAAGTTTAAGTCAAGGGGATCCCTTGTCCCTTTACCTATTTGTTATTGCCATGGAATACCTACACAGGGAAATGATGCAGTTAGCTATGAACAAACAGTTCCACTTCCACCCCACATGCAAAAGATTTGGATTGATCCATATGTGTTTTGTTGATGATTTGTTAATGTTTTGCAGCGCTGATATGAATTCAATTTCATTATTGTAAGAAACATTTAACAAATTCTCATGTGCTTCTGGATTGAAGGCTAATCTTGAATAGAGCTCTATTTACATTGCAGGTACTAATGAAAGCATCATATTAGAGATAATACAAAAGCTAGGGTATTTGGAAGGAAGGCTTCCTTTCAAGATCTAGAGGTCCCTTTGTCCACAAAGAAGATGTCTGTATCACAATGTTTACCATTAGTAGAGAAGTTTACTGCTAAACTTCACTGTTGGTCTGCTAAATTGTTATCATATACTGGGAGGTTACAACTTATAAAATCAGTCCTTTTTGGAATGCAAAGCTATTGGGCACAAATCTTTGTTTTGCCAAAGAAATTGGTTAAAATGTTAGATTCAGTGTGTAGAATATATCTCTAGACAAGACAAGGTGCAATCTCAAAGAAGTCACTAGTAGCTTGGGACAAAATTTTTCAACCAGGATCTGCAGAAGGCTTAAATGTCATTGATTTAAAGCTATGGAACAAAGGTGCCATTCTAAAACACCTATAGGCCATATCTATGAAGAAAGACATTATGTGGATCAGATGGGTGCATTATTATTATATCAAACAGAACAATTTAGAGTTGATGATCAGCCCCAGTAATGTAGCTTAGGTTGTAAGGAAGACTATTGACAGCCGGCAAACTCTTATGACACAACATTTCTTCCATGGTTCTATTCCCCAGACTTTGGCAAGAATGGTGCAGGGTGACAAGTTCCAACTACAGAAAGCTTATGTAGCTATGCAGCCCCAGTTGCCTAAAGCTTCATGGAAGAGCATCACTCTCCATAAAGCTATACATCAAAGATTCAAATTCATCATATGTCTTGCAGTACAATAGAGATTGGCAACAGTGGAGAGACTCCAAAAGATTGGAATCCAAGTTCCAATGTTATGCATTTTTTGTGATCAAGAGGTGGAATCTTTTGAGCATTTGTTCTTCAGGTGTGTTTATAGTAATCAAATCTGGAAAAGAATGCTAAAATGGATTGAAAACTACAGAAGTATTGGTCCATGGCAACAAGAAATAGAATGGGTGAGTCGGATAGCAAAGAAGAAAATGCTCAAGCTGAAGTTATATGGTGTACCTTTACAATGGTTATCTACAATATCTGGAAATATAGGAAGACTCTGATTTTCAAGAGGGGACAAGTAGAAGTTTCACGTACCTGTAAAGACATTGCTATGCACCTGCACATTCAAGGAAGAAACAAGGCATCTTGGCAGACCATGTTGAGCTTTTTGAATCACTTCCCTTAGAAGATAACCTAATGTTTTTTTTTTCCTTTTTTATAAGAAGTTAACTAGTTAGATTAGTTTATTGATAGGTCTATGAGGTGATAGATGATCAACTTCTATCCGGCAATGTAATTTGACTCTTTTTTTGGTTAATAAAGCAATTTGTTAATAAAAAAAAAAAAGTATGATCGTTTCTACCCATGATGGCTACATGGTTTATGGAGAATTGAGTTATTTTGAACTCATCCCCATATCGGTGCTCAATACTACTCCAAAAATGTACTCTGCTCATATGTTTCAAAAACAAAACTCTTTCTGTGATTTGAGATAATTACCTGAAAACTAGCTCAAAGGCTCTCTTAGAAATTGGTGTTTCCTCTCTTATTCAAATTTGAAAAACATTTTAACTCTTGGGAGTACTTAGTTCCCGTATAATCTTTTGAATAAATGAAATTTACACTTACTCTTTACTCAACTCTAAACTCAAGCCTTAAAACAAAGTTAAAACGTTTGTAAAAGACTTTTGGAAAACTCTATGAATTTCTCTTGACTTGACTCTTAACTTTCCTAGAATTGAATTATGGACTCAAGATTCATGATCTCATGTTTATGAATGATTTCATGATGTTTAGACGCACCTTAGAGAGTTGAATTCGGCTAGAAAACCTAGGTACGTTGCTAGGGAACTAGTATGGAAAGATGTGGGAAAAGGTGGAAGAACTGGCATCCTTGGCGCTCTGAGTAGCGCGGGGCACCAAGATGGAAACTTCAGAAGATGGGTTGGGGTGCTCTGGCTAGTGTGGCACCCCAGGGTCCAAACTTCAGAAGTCCCTTTGGGGCACTCTGAGAGGCAAGGCGCCCCAACCCCCTCCCCAGGTTTTTGATGAATTTTCTTACTCGTTTTTCAACTCTAAACCCTCTAGATTCAATTAGTTCTTTTCCAAAACACTTATATTCGACTATATCATCAATATATCTAAGAATATACTCAAAACAGCACCTAATTTTATGAATCAAACTCAAGAAACTTCTCGACAACTCCAACAACAAGAACCCACAAGAACTTAAACAAATTTCATCAAGAACTCATAATCTTTTCTTTCAAGAACACAATTATGCTTAATTGAATCATGATTGGTGCGTGGGTAAACTAAGCCAATGCTATGTGATCTCACATACCTCGTAGGATTGAATCCTTGAGGAAATCCACAACCAAAATCGCAAGAACTTGACGAATCTTGAACTTTTCTTCTCTCTTTTCTCTTTTCTCCAAGCCCTAGCATGTTTGGGTAAATGAGTAAACTGATCTAATTCTGATTATACCCCAATTAAACTTCTCAAAATGAAATGAATTAATTGGGTATGGAAAAGACCAAAATACCCTTTCAAAATCCGGTTTTGACTTTCCTTATCGGGACAACCCAACTTCAAATAGGCATATCTTACTCATACGAACTCAAAATTGAGCAAACTCAGTGGTGTTGGAAATATAATTCAAATATAGTTCCTATGGTATCTGGTAGAACACCTAACTCATCCTGAGCTAGGAGTTATGGTCGTTTGAAGTTGACCCAAAACTCAAACTTAGCATAACTTAACCAATTTTCCAAATTTTTCATTCTTTCCAAAAATAACTCTTTCTAATTCTAGCTCTTTCTAGTTCTTTCAAATAGCGAGATGTTACATGAATGTATCTAATATTCATTGACTCTATTGGCATATTCAAGATTTCTAGAGAAATTGGGTCTTATTCAACTTGATACACGTATGTATTGAAATAGAGTACCTTATTTCTTTTTAGCACGTGCACATATACAAATAAAGTTCCTTTCGTGTACGATACAAAATAAATTTTAGTCAATACATTAACCTTAGAGAGTACTTTCCAAATTCAACATATTCCTTTTCTAGCTCCAACATTGTATAACCACGATTACTAAATTAGCAATGCAGGTATTAATTATTTAAATGTGAAACTACCCCTTCAAAATAAGTAATTCATTTATAACGATTTTAAAAATTATTAAGACAAATCAAAGATACTAAACAAAAATCAAACTATTCAATAAAAAAATTAAACCAATTTTCATTCAAAACCTCAGAGAGTTGATTTATGTGAGTGCCTCAGCCTCCATAATAGTGAAAATCGAACCAAAAAATAAATAAAATTGATGCAATTTGAGATTACTAAATACATGGTCTAGTAGAGAGGGAGAGACTGAAACATAGAAACATAATAAGAAGCAATAGAGGCTGAAATTGGGTGACAATGAGAAAGGAAAGAGAACAGAGGAAAGCCAGGGGTGAGAAACAAAGATATGTATGTAATACGTGTTTGCTATGACTAAAGCAATATGGACAAATATATTTCGATGGGCAGAAGGGGCAAGGGTAAAATTACAGAATTCCCTTTTGGTCGTGTGAAGAAACTCTCTCTTATATAGATGGATATACTTTTCATATGATACTATTTTGAGCTATTTCAAGTTCAACTAATTCACTAAACAAAAAAGAGAGTAAGCATATGTTGAAGGAATGTGTTCTTATGTTGAGCTTTCGGAGTAAGCAAAAATAGTATGATGCAAGAAAATCCTACAAAAGAGGAGAAGAAAAATCTGAAAACAACGACGTAAATAGATAACCTATAAAAGAAATCCCATCCGGCTAGAAGCATACTCCTTTGATAATGAAGAATCATGGTTTAGAACTTACAAAATAAAACTACATCAAAAATTATCATTAGCAGCAATTAATTCTTAATTGCCGCTAAATATGTATTTTTAGCGGCAATTAGCACTCTTTGTATATGTCGCTAAAGCCTTTAGCGACATCGGTTCTAATGGCACTTAACTAATGCCAGTAAAGACTTTAACACTTTTTATTAATGTCTATATTTATTGCCGCTAAAAGTTGTTTTTGTTGTAGTGTAAGTCAATACAAAAATCAATATCTGTTGTAGCTTGTTTCATGGAATTGTACTTTCATATGAATCAACTAATTTCGACATTTCATATGACTTGTTTTGTTTGTCCTTGAGTAGTTACTTTTTCCAAGTTTAGGAAATAGGGCTGAGAAGTGGTCGTTCCATAGTTCGTTACAAGCTTCTCACAAGTGATCGTTCTGATTAATTCAGATGGTCTATGCTGTGTAAAACTTAAGCTGACTTCAGTGTGAGCTATCAAATCATTTTTAGTAATTACTAATACCTTTGTTGGCTTGCCTTCAAAATTCTTTTAGTATTTTAAGGTAAGAGTTGTTTGTTAAAAGCAAATGATATTTATAATTTAATGAGAACAGTGATAAGTATATATTCAATATGACAATTGTTAATTAAGATTATAGACTTGTGGAGTTATTGTTTAAAAAAATTGTGTCAGGAGGTTTGTTCATGTTCTTCCTTTTTGATATTCTTTCTATAGAATCTACTTTTGCCTGTTGTGATGTAAGAAATGTGACAGTGTTTTGCTCTTTCATTTACGCCTTTATCTTCTGTTGGTACCTTTAACGCTTAGGACATTAAATTCCACAATTGTTATACCTCTCGATCTCATCGTACCTATATAATTTCTTATCCTCTTATTTATTTAGACTAAACCTCATTTGAGGGATTACACTAATATGTTGTATTTATCTGCACAAATTTGTATGTGTATGCTTTGTTAAACTATTTTATTACTTTTTTGGATTGGAAATCGACTTTTGATAGTTGATACTTGATAATAATGTTGCCACAACCTATCTATACACTTGGTCTAATAGGTTGATTTCTAATAAGTGTAACTTTAGTGATTATACCTTTGGTAGTCTGCACAATGTTTCCCATGCATACAATAATGTAATATATCTAAAGCAAGAAATGTTGTTAGTGAATATTTAAATAATGGGATTCTTGATGTGTGATATCAATTTATACCAAAGCAGTTCAAACCTATGGAAATGGTAATTGTTTTTTTCCCTACAGGCTGCACACTCAACTCCTTAAATCCAATGATTCCAAAACCATGTTCCTATCTTGATTTTCAAGTGAATATTTTAAATTATACCATAATCCATAATTATGTTCCATAGCCTTAACAGTTGATCCACATTTATAAATTATGTGTTCCATTTGTTTTACAGTGATCATATAGGGATATGGGGATGTGCATCGGTCAGTTCGGTTTTATGTGTTATCGGTTCGATTTATCGGTTTTCGGTTTTTAAATATACTAAACGAATAAAATATTTTTTATCGGTTTTTGGTTAATCGATTTTGATTCTTAACTGTTCGTTTTTCGATATAAGTAATGAGAAAATGTTTATCAAAAAAGTATATGACTTCTCTAATAAATTTTTCGTGACAAGACAACAATGTAACTTACACATGATCATAAAATAGAAACAATAAATACAAACATGAAAAGAATTATACACGTGTAACACAAAGAGAAATTAAGAGGAATAGGATTCTTACTTTAGGTTTTGAGTTTTCACGGTTTGTCTAATGTGGAGTTGTGAACTCAAAGTCACAATGAAGTATGAATTGAAGGCTAAATGACAAAGACATAACTACTAACATATTGAGAATAATATTTAATAATTATGTATAGGTAAAAGTAGTAAATTACTATAGTTTGAATGGGTTATCGGTTTACCAATAACCCAATATTAAAAATCAATACTGAACCGATAAGCCGATAATTCTTTATATAAAACCATTAAAAATCCGTTAACCCAATAGCAATAAATCAGCAACACTTTTTTGGTTCAATTTATCGGTCGGTTCGGTTTTTGCACACCCCTAGTGACATGGACTCTTCTATTGCAATTAGAAGCTTGTTGATGTACTTTGTCCTATAAATTGCATGTCTCACGTTGTGCCCCTCCTACACAATGAATCTTTACGTCCTTCATCTCAAGCATATTTTCATTCCCATTATTTTGAGCAGTTATAAACACAAGAAGTTTCAATGAAGAAGCAGAGGCATTAGGTAAGCTTTGTGCTTGCCTACTTCTGAATGCATCTTTTCATGTGTATTATCTAAAATGTCTTTCACTACCTTCCAATTACTCAGGAAGATTACGAAGTACCTAATAAAAGATGGAGTTTTATTAGAGGTGTCAAAAATCAGCCCAACTAGAAGTAACCCGTTCAATTCTTCCACAATTTTAAGGGTTGGACTGAAGATAATTTTAATTGGGTTTAATCTCAACTCATTCAAGTTTCAACCCATTTTAAGAGAATACTCAATTGAGTCCAATTTAATCTTCAATTTCAACCCTTTTAAGACTATTAATATTGATGTAATGTATGTTCCTATACTGAAGGTATGAATTACTAACTTATTTTATATCTTTTAAGATTTATCTATCCATTTGTAGCTTCTTTTTTAAAATTTTCTTAAGTTCAAATAGTAGTTATAAAACTTAAATAACAATATATTAAAATTATTGAGATTAAGTGAGTCAAATTGGGCAGGTCAAGACCCAACCTACTTTTAAACTCATTTGAGCCCAACGTAAACTTGAACGGGTCAGAACCAAACCCAATTTCTATTTCAACTCATTTTAATATCTCCAATTTCAACCCAACCCGCCGATTTGATAGCCCTTAGTTTTATCACAGAAACATGGTGTTTAGAGTATAAAAATTGTCACTCAGCACGAATTACTTTATACATTAGACTACTGCCATGTTTAGATTTGGTATGAACAAAAGGTTAATCAATTCGTGAAAAACATCTCATAAATTAGTTTCCTTATTGGTCAAATAATGTGAGATTAATTATAATAAGACTATGAATAGTGTTTCTACAAAGCTTGAGCTTGAACATGAGTTTCTATAAATTTCTGATATATATGGATGAAGTTCCATCTTTCAGTATAGAGATTACCTAAATTGTTTCAACCATTGATGATAATTTACATAGTATATTTGCTTCTCACGATGAAGGTTTTATTCTAAATAGATATAAGCAAATAAACAATTCATTATTCATGAAGAATCTCACTTTGGAGAAGTCGAAGAAGGATGCATGCTCGAGTTCTAAATCTACTATTGAAAAAATGCTAAAAAAGAAGAAAAAAAGTTGGATCTTTCATTACATGACCATCACTACCAATGATACAGAAGTTTAATATATCTCATTTATTTTTTTATTCTTAAATTAGTCTTTGTTAGTTTTATTACTGATCTGATACATCACTGCTACATCAGACTTTGTTTTATGCAATGTATCATGTTCATATTTACGGTATTGATATATAACTCTAATATTATTGAATCTTTGATTAGTATTTATCATGTTCAATATAAATGTACTTGATACATAAACACTACCTAATGTATCATTTACATGTATCAAGTTATATAATGTATCTTCGATCCGAATGCATAAATTATAATGTTCTATAACCGGAGCACTATGTATCAGATCCAACAATAGATATATTATACATATCAGTGACAATCTTTTACTACCAGATACATACACCCAAAATTATTCAACTAAAATGCTAAGTGTATGTACCCATTTCCCAATAAATACACTTGATACATAAACCCCTAATATTCTATAGCTAAAGCACTATGTATCAAATGAATTGATATGTGAATGATACATTAATATATATCAAATTCAATAGTTTTCAAACTTTATTACCTATATCATATACTATCAAAAAAGATGTTGTTTGAAATAATTACATGTATAATGTATCTTTTTATAAAATAAAATATTTCTCAAACAAAATAAGATACATAAATAGCGATATAACATGCACTAATTTTTTAGGCATGATACACCAATTTGAATTTATGCTAAACGTATGTGATACATAGCAATTACCACACAGACATATATCCATCAAAGTTATGTATCTCTTCAACCTTTTTGTATGTTGTATCAATTCATAGCGAATACACTGAAAATCCAGGCTCTTGTTTCTTCACATTAATGATGTATCTGATTTACGAATTTTTCCTCAACTCATCAATCTCTGATTCAGCTACAATGACTAATTTGAGATTCACAAAATTAATATTTTGACCAACAACAATTTCATCACGTTTGTATCGTTCATACCTCACCTCACTTTCCTAGATTCCGGAATGTCTCGACAAGATGGAAAAGTTCATGTTGTATTAGTACAATTTGTCGACAAGTTTGATTCAAAAATTTAGAGTCTTTTTGGAAGAATGGGAAGAAGAATTTTGAATTGTGAATTATGCTATCCTGTTACAACTTGTCAATTAATGTTTCGATCTAAAACCAAAAAGTAATTATCGATCTAAAACCAAACACCTTATGGGAAATCTTTACTACTTTAATGTATTAAGTAGGATTACAATACTTAGCAATCTACTAAATATTTTACAAATAGTAATGTATCCTATCTCGAGATCACAAATTGAAAAATCGACTACACAACACAATACATGAAATTCTATATCTTTCATTATCAGATCTATTTACCTTGAAGTTAAAGTTATAAATAGCAATATATCATGCATAATTTTATGGTCATCACACATAAATACATAGAAGTTTATACATGTAAATTCGTCAAGTTGCTCTATCAATGTCGTATTCTTCTACTTTTCCCATTTCCTTTACTCTGCAAAAGCAACAAGAATTCGAATATGAAATTTAGCATACAAGTATATAGTCAATGTCAATAGAGGAGAAAAACTCCATAAAGGAGGTGGAAACAATGGCGTGAAGGGAGAGGCTGAAAGCCCTTAAAGAAGCTCAAAAACTTGTTCAAACCACTGGCGATGATAATAACAAGACTAGCGAAGATATTCATGATGTATCTTCTCAAATTTTTTGATAATTTTGTATCAAAATTGAAAGGATATTCGATGAATTGGGAGAAGAATTTTGAATCTCAAAATTTTCGACAATCTTGAATCAAAATTGAAAGGATCTTCAATAAAATTGAATATTCACAAAATAAATCCTTTGTCCAAAAACTATTCCATCACATTTGTATCCTTCGTAACTCACCTCGCTTACCAAAAATTTCAACAATTTAATCAAATCTGAAAAGTTTCTTCGCTGAACAGGGGAGGGGGGGGGGGGTAGAAATTTGAAATTTTTAATGTCTTCTTTCTGTTAGGATTTACCTACGTATGATTGAATGTAAGAAGAAACGTAAGGGAAATTTATGGAATTTAATTAGATTTTCAGTTTTTATTTACTATTTTAGTGTAACAGATTGATGCTTCTTTGTATAGAATTAATGTATCCGGTTTGCGACTTATATATCTGGAAGGTACAAATTTTAAGGGATTATTGTAATTAGAAAAAGAGTAGGAATATGATGTAATTTACTCCTCACATTATGGAATTTATGTAAGTTATACTTGGTTAAATTTTGTTCTAATTGATTGATTAGCCTTTAGTCGAGGTTTCCGTGAATGAGAAATACAAGAACTTAATTGAAGAAGATGAAACAGTACAAAGAGATGAAGAAGAATAAAAAGATGATTTCTTATTGAGAGTAGTATCTTGTTTTCAATGTAATTATAGTACAAGTGATCTTAGGCATATTTATATGCCTAAGCTATCGATATTTGCCCATGTTTTGATTGAATTGAAGAATGATCTAAGAATATTAGCTTGATGTTGTTAAACTTGTGATGATTGTGCACTAAAACATATGATTAGTTCTTTTGGGAACTTTTGAGGGACTTGGAGTTGATATGGAAAAGAAGAAAACGAGGACGACAAAAAAAAAAAATGGCTAAGGCAAAAGTCACCAGTGCCTGGCACACTGGTTGGCGTGGCATGCCACTGGTGAAACATCAGAGAGGGCAGCTGGGCGCACTGCTAGGTGCGACGCGCTAAGGCCCAAAGTTCAGAGACGCCTGCCTGGCGCACTACCAAGCGCGGCGCACAAACACGGGAACTCCAAAGGTGATTTCCAGGCGGAATGCCAGGAGCGATACCCCAAGGAAAATCTGATTTTTTTAGTTTAAGTCATATTAAATAGGATTCCTAGTAGAAGTAGATTTTGACTCCAATTTTCCCAACTATTATAAATAGACCCCTAGGGCTACATTATTAGGGTTCAACATTATTTTGTTGTGCAAGAGCAAGTTTCATCGTTTCTAGAAATCACATGAAAAATTATATTGTGGTTTTCTAATAGTATGAGTGGCTAAACGCCCTAGTTCTAGGTCTATAGCTACGAATCAATTGTTGATTATTTAAGGTTCTTGAATTAATCTTGGTTGTCATTATAAGTTACTTCTATATTCTTGTTTAGTATTTCTTGACTGTACCATCTAGAGATAAATATATTGTCTAATCTTAAAATCGAGAGATGAGGGTTAGATAGACCAGAGAATATAGAGAGCTCGATCAATCCATTAAGTAGAGGTGATTTGTGTTTAGGAGTGACACCCGGACGAACAACTTGCTTGGTTACGAAACAAGACGAAATATAAATACTCACCAGTTAGGCCTGTTTATCCCCACTCAATGATGTAGTTAGACAACTAACTGGAGTAGGCGACTAGAGGTCTAGAGACCCGACTCATACAATTAACCCTGTAAAACAGTAACTTCACAACTGAAATTAGTTCTAAGCCAAGAATATGATACATGAGATTCATTGCATGCTGCAACCCTAGAATTATCTTTTACATGCTTGAAAGATCATCTCAAAGTCGTTCACAATTAGTTACTTTTATTTATTGCATAATTCGTAGTAGTACTTAATAATCATTATCATTTCTGAAAATGGTTACTTTTATTTTATTTGTAGAGTTAAGTGTTAGATATAAGTTGATCATAAGTCATTTGGGAATGATAACTCATTTCTTTAAGAATCTATATTACTTGAGCGACCACATACACTTGTTTGTATATTGGGGAGCAACAAGTTTTTCACGCTGCTGCTGGGGACTTAGAAAATGATTTATATTCTATTTTCTTAAGTCTACAATTAGAATATTCAATTATTAATTACATGATCTTAGCTTGTTTATGGCAGGCATTTGACTCTCAAGTCTGGCTCGGAAAGGAGAACTTGTTGAACCAAACAATGAACTCGAAAAATCTTTACACTAATGCAGGAAAATGGCTAATCAAGGACTTCAAGGAGAATTAGGGTTAGGTCTTCAGTAAAATAATGATAATAACAACAAAGACAACGTGAACAACCAAGAAAACTTGAATAACCAAGAGTACCCCCAATCATACTGGCAAGACCAGTCCGTGATGTGGCAGTCCCACTCACAGCCAATGTGGCGTCTGATATGAAGAAACCACCACCGGGGGGGGGGGGGTTGTTTTGAACTAAAATAGGGCATGGTACAACTCATCCATTCTAATGGACAATTTACTGGTCTCCCCTACGAGGATCCCCAAATCCACCTTAGGAACTTTATAGAGATTAGTGATACATACATCCCAAATGGAGTCTCATTGGACTATGTGAGGCTGTCGTTATTCCCATACTCGTTGTTTGGAGCCGCCTAACAATGGTTAGATTCAGAGCCACCAAACTCTATCACTAGATTGGATTATCTAGCAAAGAAGTTCTTGAGTCGATTCTTTCCATCCAAAAGAACTGTTCGGTTAAGGAGTGAGATCTTAAGCTTTAAGAAAAACCATAGGGAGGATATGTACCAAGCATGGGCTTGTTTTAAACAAATGTTAAATGCTTGCCCATACCACATGCAAACTAATGAGGTACTTGCTTACGCGTTCTTTGAGGGTTTAGATTATAAAGCACGTGTACTTCTTAATAGTGCAGTAGGTGGACAAGCCCTAGCGAAAACCTATGAAGAGTTATTCGAATTAATCGATAGACACTCATAAGGAAACCCAGGGTATGAAGGGGAAATGCTTAGAAACATAACCTAAAGGGCTGCGGGAATCTTAAATGTAGATCAAGCCACCACCATAAATACCAAACTGGATGCGATGCAACATAATATGACCATGCATTTCAAACAGATGTCCTTAAACCAAGCACTGGTTAACATGGTACAATAGGCAGCCAATTGGTCTGGGGTATGTGATAGTGGAGCTCATGAAACCAAGCAATATGAGGCAAACCCGAACTCCATAATCTATGTGGGTAATGCGCCAAAAGTGGAGGTTAGCAAAATTATAGCAATACCTACAACTCTAATTGAAGGAACCATCTTAACTTCTCGTGGGGTGGAAACCAAAACCAAAATTAGGCGCAAGGGGCTAACCAATACCATTAACAAGGGGCTGGGCAACCATACCAAATCCTAACCAAGGCGAAAATCATAATGCACCAAAGGGGGGATGACTAATAAGGAGTTACTTTAAAAGCTCATGGTTGAACTAGGGACAAAGATCAATGCTAGGATAGATAAGCAGGATGAGAACATCCTAAACATCAAAATGTCCCAAATGAGTTTAGAGAAACAAGTTGCGCAAGTAGCCAATTCTCTGAACTTGCATCCTTAAGGTGGGCTTCTCGGTGATAATGAACCTAACCCCATGCAACCGAATGCGGTAAATACTAGAGTGGGTTACAAATAGAGAAACTAGCTCCAAATAAGAGAGATGCTAAAGCAGGAAATAAATAAAAGAAAGTGGAAGAGGTAGTAAAGAAGTCCAATTTTAAGACGTCTGTTCCTCAAAAGAAACTTCCCCCTCTGTTTCCATAAAGGCTCAGAAAGCAGAACGAGGATGAATGTTTCGATAAGTTTTTCTCTCTCCTTAAACAGGTTCACATTAACCTACCTCTGGTTGACATGTTGCAGGGTATCCCGAAGTATTCTAAATACGTGAAGGAGATAGTGGCTAATAAGAGGAGGCTCACTAAGCATGAAATTATAGCACTTACTGAGGAGTGCAGCTCTAGAATTCAAAATAGACTACCCAAAAAGGTTAAAAGATCTAGGTAGTTTTACTGTACAGATTACAATTGGGCAAAGTGTTCATGCTTGGGGGTTGTGTGATTTGGGGGCAAGTATAAATCTTATTCCCTTGTCGTTGTATCAAAAGCTTAGGTTGGGCAGTCCAAAACGAACCATTGTCATTCTCCAACTCGTAGATAGGTCCATTTCTAGGCTAGAGGGGGTAGTAGAGGATGTGTTAGTACAAGTAGGTTCCTTGATTTTTCTAGTGGATTTTGTGGTCTTAGACTTTGAACCCGATTTTGAAGTCCCATTCATTTTGGGACGTTTGTTCTTGGCCACGAGGAGGACATTGATTGATGTAGCAGCCAGACAGTTAACTATGAGGGCACATGATAAGGTTGAAGTGTTTGATGTCTACCGCGCTTTAAAATTGCCTTTTATTTATGAAGAGTTGCCTACTACTACAGTTGTAGATCACATAGTAGAATCATAATTAGTTGTGCCCGAAGATCCCTTATAAAGAGTATTAGTGGGCCATGAGGTAGATGGAGATACTGAAGCTTAGGAGATAGAGACATTTTTGAATATGGTACTCATAGAGATTCACAAGCGTAGAGTAGAGCCTTTGGATCGTGAGTTAGGGCCTCCACCAAAACCATCAATAGAAGAAGCTCCCAAGCTAGAAGTAAAAACTCTGCCTGCTCACCTAAGGTATGCGTGTTTGGGTACTAACGAAACTTCGCCTGTTATACTTTCTGTAGAGTCGTCTGAAATACAGGTTGATGCGGCATTGAGGGTTCTCAAGCAGAGAAAGAAAGCTATTAGATGGTAGATGGCTGATATTCATGGAATTAGTCTCGCGTTATGTATGCACAGAATCTACATGGAAGATAATCACAGACCAATTTCACAACATCAACGTAGGCTAAATCCTTTGATGAAAGAAGTGGTAAGAAAGGAGGTAATAAAGTGGCTAGATGCTAGAATTGCGTACCCGATCTCTGATAGTAAGTGGGTAAGTCCTGTGTAGTGTGTTCCCAAGAAAGAAGGTATAACAGTGGTAAGGATCGAAAAAAATGAGTTGATTCCTACTAGAATAGTGACCGGATAGAGAATTCGTATGGATTATTGGAAACTAAATGATGCCACCCGGAAAGATCACTACCCGGTTCCCTTCATTGATCAGATGCTTGACCGACTAGCATGAAACGAGTACTATTGTTTCTTAGATGGGTATTCCAGTTACAACCAGATCTTAATTGCACCCGATGATCAGGAAAAGACCACGTTCACTTGTCCTTATGGTACATATGCTTTCAAACACATGTCATTCAGACTTTGCAATGCACCGACGAATTTTCAAAGGTGTATGATGGCCATTTTTCATGATATGGTGGAAGACTTTGTATAGGTGTTCATGGATGATTTCTCTATCTTTGGGAAGTCTTTTGAGGTATGTCTATGTAATCTTGATAAGGTACTTGCTAGGTGTGAGGACACTAACTTAATGCTAAACTGGGAAAAGTGTCATTTTTTTGGTTAGAAGGAATAGTGTTGGGACATAAGGTGTCTAAGTCGGGTTTAGAGGTTGATCAATCTAAGGTATAAGTTTTTGAAAAATTGCCCCCTCTTATTTCTATAAAAAGGGTGCGAAGTTTGCTTGGTCATACTGGTTTTTATCGGAGATTCGTTAAGGATTTCTCCAAGATTGATAGACTGTGCAGTCTTTTGGAGAAGGAGGTGAAATTTGACTTTGATAATATGTGATTGAAAGCTTTTGAGATGTTGAAGAGGAACTTAATTGAGGCTCTCATCTTAAATTTTTTCGAATTAGGAATTACCATTTGAACTCATGTGTGATACAACCGACGAAGCAGTGGGTGCAATGATAGGACAAATAAAAGATAAGGTGTTCCACTCGATCTATTATTCAAGCAAGACCCTTAATTCTGCACAAGCTAATTACACAATGACTAAAAAGGAGATGCTAGCTCTATTGTTCACCTTTGACAAGTTCAGATCGTAATTGGTAGGTACTAAGGTGATTGTTTATATTGACCATGAAGCTATTAGGTACCTACTAAGCAAGAAAGATGCTAAATCAAGGCTGATTCGATGGGTATTACTTCTCTAAGAATTTGACCTTGAGATAAAGGATAGAAAAGGTACAAAAACTCAAATAGTTGATCACTTGTCTAGGTTGGAGGATTTTTCCCATGTGCATGAAGGTGAAAAAATCCAGGAAGAGTTTCCAGATGAACAGTTGATGGAACTAGATATCTCTCAAGTGTCTTGGTATGCGTGATTGTGAATCTGATAGTAAGTGGATACTACCCTCTGAGTGAAACCACCAAAAAAAAAAGAAAGAAAAAGCTCAATCATGATGCTAGGTTCTACATCTGGGATGAACCGTTCTTATTCAAGCAAGGTGTGGATCAGGCGGTGAGAAGATGCATTTCGGAGTATGAGGGTTCAAAAAGTGCTCAAAAGTTGTCATGCTAGACCATATGGAGGACACCATGGAGGAGAGCGCACGACTCATGAGGTACTACAATTTGGTTTATTTTGGCGCTCATTATTTAAAGATTCTATTGCTTTTGTGAAGGGTTGTGACAAGTGCCAAAGGTTGGGTACTATTTCAAGAAGACATGAGATAATGCTAAGTAACATTTTGGAGGTGATAATTTTTTATGTGTGGGGTATTGCCTTTATGGGTCTCTTCACGCCATCTAGTGGAAACCAATATATCCTTGTAGCTGTTGATTATGTGAGTAAATGGGTTGAGGTTGTTGCTCTTCCTTCGAATGATTCAAGTGTTGTGATCAAGTTCATCAAGAAGCATATTTTCACTCTCTTCGGCACTCCAAGGGCAATCTTAAGTGATGGAGGCAAGCATTTCATTAACCATCTAGTGAAAAATCTTCTTGCTAAGTATGATATTCGTCATAAGGTTGCTACAGCCTACCATCCTCAAACGGGTGGCCAATTAGAAGTTTCAAATAGAGAGGTGAAGCAAATTTTGTAGAAAATTGTGAATGAGCAGGGGAAGAATTGGTCCAAGAAGTTAGATGATGCATTGTGGGCGTATATGACTGCTTATAAGACACCCATAGGGACTTCTCCCTATCACATAATGTTTGGTAAAGCATGTCATCTTCCGGCTAAATTAGAGCACCAAGCTTATTGGGCGATTAAGAGATTGAATTTGGACCCCGATTTAGCCGCCGGTAGGAAAAGAGTAAATCAACCAAATGAACTTGAGGAGTTCAGGATCCATGCGTATGAGAATGCCAAGCTCTATGAAGAAAAGACAAAAAGGTGGCATAACAAGCACATAGTTCGTCGTACTTTCACTCCAGGAGAAAAGGTACTACTCTTTAACTCTAGATTAAGGTTATTCCTCAGAAAACTGAGGTCTAAATGGACTGATCCCTTCGAAGTGGTAAGGATGACACAACATGGTACCATGGAACTTAAAGGTGAACATGGCCCAACATTCTTGGTGAACAGGCAAAGAGTTAAGCATTACTTTGGGGAAGATGCGGATTATGATCTGGAGGCTCTTGAGCTAAATAATGAATGACCCAAGTTGCATCGTGCCGCAACGTTAAACAAAGTTTTACACCAGAGGCAACCCGTGACAAATATGTAATAGATTTGTAGTTCTTTTTTGAATTTTGATTTTTTTATCATTGTGTAGTTTTAATTCTTAGAACCTAGGTAGTATTTTAATTTCTTAGTTCTAGCTAGATAGGATTTCTTTTCTCATTATTTGTAACGTAGTTTATAATAGTGACAAATGAAAAAAATAATCGGATCCAGGCGCACTGGCATCAACATTTAGAGGCCTACTCCTGGCGCACTGGCTGGCGCACCGCGATAGGAGTGAAAATTCAGATGCCTTCTTCAGGCTCTCTGAGAGGCACGCTCCCCTCCCCCCCCCCCCAACACACCAATGAGCAGTTATTAAATGGATCGACCCAACCCAAACCCATACCTACCCCTTCAAATCCCTAAAACCAAATTCCTCTTCCAATTCTCCCACAATCCCACCGACCCAAATCCCTCTTTCTCTCCATTCTCTCTTCTTCTTCTTCTCTCATTTCAACTTCCTTCATTAATACCCACCTCCAACTCTTCTTCTCCCAAATTCCTCCATTAAAACCCCACTAAACCTTAAACTTTTCCTCTTCTTCAACCTTTTTTCTGTTCCCCAATCTCCCTTATAAATACCCAATCTTCCAACTCTTTCACCCAACTCTCTCTCTCTCTCTCTCTCTAAAATATTTCTCTTTTTTTCCTCTTCCCCTACCCACTGCCAATCCAACCCCTCCTACTTTTCTCCAAAATTTTCTTTTTCCATTTTTCTTCTTCTACATAGGTACTAATGGCACCAAAATTTAAAAATGTTGCCCAAAGAGCGGGTTCCAAACAAAATAAGAAGGGCAAAGCATCCGAGTCTTCTAGTGGCCAGGAACCAATTAGGAAATTTGAGAAGAAAGACGTCGAAAGATATGTCTGGGAATGGTTTGAATGCCAAAAAGAAGCCAAATATATAAGAGATGAATATGTGAACGAGGTACGCCTACAATCACAATTTCCCATAATTTACAGTATTGTGATTGATTTGGGGTTGAGTTTATCTTTGAAAATCCTGGGGATTGTAACTTGTCGTTGGTTAGGGATTTCTATGCCAAATGGCTTACTAAGACTTGGTCATATAGGTCTGTGCCAGTTAGGGGTCGGGATGTGAAATTCACTACTAGAATATTGAATGAGTTCGTAGGTACCCGGAATTGTGACACTGATGATTTTGATAGGTTGAAGGATAAACTTCCTTATAGGGATATCTGACATACATTATGTGGGGTTGAGTCAACTACTTAGTGGGATAGGAGCAAAGATACTGGGAGGTATTCTACCCTCTATTACGCCAATTTTAATCAGGTAGCTCGGGTGTGGTTGAAAATAGTTTGTAGTGTGTGTTTGCCCGCTAAACATCTTACAGATGTGATGCGAGATAGGGTAGTTCTAGTATATATGTTAATGAAGGGGATGCCCATTAATGTTGGGGAAATTCTGAGACAAACCATGATGAAATTTTGAAACAATCTGAAGTTGAGGTTTTGCTATAGGGGGGTTGATCACCCATTTTCTGAGGGCTGAGGGAATTGAGGAAGAAGAGGTGGACCTAACTGTTGCTTTCCACCTTGCCTTGATGGGTAAAATAGTAGATGTGACTTGGACAAAGGCACTAGACATGTCCCATGGGCCTGTCTTGTCAGCCCAAGAGCAGCAAGCCTAAGATGATAGTGTTATGGCAAGGATGTTCAGCATAGCGGAACTACAGTTGTGGATAGGTGGACGTCCGGTCACTATTTAGGAGATGGAGACCTTAGCGGATTGCTACTCGTTGATCAAGAGTGCAACTTTTCTATGTAGGACTAGTCCCACTTTTGTAGAGCCTCTGGATGATGATGAGGTCACTGCTGATGAGGAGATGAAGGAGGATGATGAGGATGCATATGTTGTTAATAGGAGGCAAATGCATTGATGGTTTTTTATGAGGGTGGTGATGGCGACGAGGCCTAGAGTGAGGGGTGGGTAATATATCTTTTTTGTATATAGTTGTTTAATGCTTTGTTGAGTCTAGTGTTAGTTTCAAGTTAGTTTAGTTTTATGCCTAAATTTTAGATTTTTTTTTAGTTTGGGTTCCTCAGTGTTTGTTTTTGGTACTTTTACTGAGGATAGTCCCTTTGAACTGACTAGTACTAGTTTTACTGCTTTATTGAGTTTTAGAGTTGTTGTAGGAGTGATAGTTCCCGATGATGGATGGATGACAACCGTCTTAAGGGAAAATTAGTCACATAGAGGAGTAGGATTAAGAAACCAACCTTGGTCTTTTGAAACTATGTCCGAAAAAGTTAGCAAGACATCATGGGCAGTCATAATTGGAAAAATGCAAAAGAATGTTAACCTTGAAACAAACATGTGTTCTTAGTTGTGACTCTAAATAAAATAAATGGGCTTAATTGTGTTATAGTATCGTAATGCAATTTTTATGAGCATGCTAGTTGATAAATCCTTATATGTATCATGATGCCATGTGTTGTGAGTGTTGTTTGGTTCTTTCTTCAATTGATATCTAGAACTTGCCTTATGTGTGTTGAATTAGTAACTTGTATGATTTAGGAAATGCGTTTGAGGCGTTTCTTTGAAAAAGCCAATTCTTGACTCTAAATTGTATGCCTACCATTGAAATTACCCCTAGTGAAGCCCCGTTGAGCCTTTAGCCTTGTTTGTTTATAAGCTACATAGTAAGCTGAAACCCGTTTGTTTGATACCAAAGTCTTTTTGATCCCAATGAAATCCTTAATGCACTATGTTAAGAAGAAATATTGAAAATGTTGGTTGATATAAGATAGGGTGAGATGCTAAATTGTGTGGAAAAGAAAAGAATAAGTAAAAACTCTGTTTTGGTCCTGGTCCTTAGTTACAATGTGCACCTCAATTCAATTGAGGGTGGATATTTCAGAAATATGCGTTAAACATTGGCCCTGGTCCTACCAAGGATATTGTGCACCTCACTCGGACCTTAAAATCTCGAGTGAGGGTGGCTAGTGCAAAGGCATGTGAAAAAAAAAAATATAAAAGAAAGAAATAATGGGAAAAGATGGAGTAACAAAAAGGAGTAAATAGTCGTGAACTGCATACTAAGAAGAAAGAAAAGGTAAGTAGGAGGTTTGTTGGCAAAACAATGACATGTGCATTAGGTAGGTGTAGTTACTAAAATGAGTCCTAAATATTCCCTTCCTTACCTAAGCCGACATTACAACCAAATAGAAGTCCTCTTGATTCCTTGAGAAATATAATGTGAAAGTGAGAATACACTATGGGCAAGCATATGGCATGTTGAGAGAAGTAAGAACTTCATTTGTGAGAGTGAGTTGATTGTTTGAAAAATAGTCCTTGTTCATAATATGATTGCTTGAGTGAAAGGCTACACTAAACATAAATAAGTGAGGGCAGTCATGACATATGTTTGGATTGTCTAATTGGTGTGTTTTGTATAAGTTTGTGTTAGCTCGAAAAAAATAGTAAAAGAGTCATTCTTTGAGCATATGTGTTGTAACTTGATGTAAAAGTTTTGAAATGTTGCTTCCATTGTGAACTACAAGATCATGATTAAAAATGTTTTGTTGATTTTAAGGTGGGTTGATTAGTCCAATTTTGTATAACCTCGATTACTAAATTAGCAATGTAGGTATTAATTATTAAAATGTGAAACTACCTCTTCAAAATAAGTAATTCATGTATAACTGTTTTAAAAATTATTAAGATAAATCAAAGTTTCTAAACAAAAATCAAAATATTCAATCAAAATTAAACCAATTTTCATTCAAAACCTCAGAGTTGATATATGTGAGTGCCTCAGCCTCCATAACAGTGAAAATCAAACCAAAAAAATTAATAAAATTGATGCAATTTGAGATTACTAAATAGATGGTTTAGTAGAGAGGGAGAGACTGAAACAGAGAAACATAAGAAGAAGCAATAGAGGCTGACATTGGGTGACAATGAGAAAGAAAAGAGAACAGAGGAAAGCCAGGGGTGAAAAACAAATATATGTATGTAATACCTGTTTGCTATAACTAAAGCAACATGGATAAATATATTTCGATGAACAGAAGGGGCAAGGGTAAAATTACAGAATTCTCTTTTGGTCGTATGAAGAAACTCTCTCTTATATAGACAAATATACTTTTCATATGATACTATTTTGAGCTATTTGAAGTTCAACTAATTCAGTATACAAAAGTGAGTAAGCATGTTTGAAGGAATGTGTTCTTATGTGGAGCTTTTAGAGTAGATTTTGTCGTAGTGGACTTGAATCTCTTTAAAGAGAATAAAATATCCACGTCTCAGGCTGAATATATTTTTATTCACTTTTATTATTTTATCTGTAACTGTATTTTATTGTATTTGTGCTATATTTCCATGATATTGTCTTATTTGCGAAGCTACCCGTTCTCCTTTGTCATTTAGCCTAGATGGTATTCCATGAAATCTTCATTTGGGAGTAAACAAACATGAACCACATGTTATAAATTGTTTAGGGTCGAACTTGAACTTAGTAAAGGAATCTTTGAAGCTCCAATAAAAATGAAAGGTAAGTGTTGGGTTAAGCATAAATCAATTGTGATTTTAGTAATATATATTACTTGTTCAAGCATATTATTTCTTTCCTCCTTTTCCTTGGACTAGATGTTCCTAATTATAAAGTTATGGAACTTGGTTGAACAAGAAAAATAGTCTGATGCAAGAAATTCCTACAAAAGTCGGTAGATCTTTGCCTGATGTCTTAGTGTGTTCATCAAACTGCTTTGTGGTCAACTTGACATTGATTTCTAATGATGTTGCAGCAGCTTTAGCACCTCCAAGTCCAACTTCAGGTATGACCTCTAAAGTGTATAACCTTTGGTACATCAGCATCACAATTCCTTCATTTTGAAGGTTTGTTTCAACTTCCCTTTGGTTTCCTCAATTGTTTCCAAACCATCCCCAATAATTAGCATATCATCCACAATAATAAGAACCATTAATGTTCCATTAGATGTTTTCTGTATAAACAACGAGTGATCATAATCAGTTTTCTTAAAACAAAAACTTAACAGCGCCTCAGTCAACTTGGCATTTTATTTTCTAGGAGCTTGTATAAAGCCATATAAGGATTTAACTAGTCTATAGACTGCATGTTTATCCCCCTGACTAGTATGAGGCAGTTGTAAATAAATCTCATCAACCAAATCACCTTGTTTTGTTTGTCCTGTCATATGATTTGTTTTGTTTGTCCTTGTGCAGTTACTTTTTCAAAGTTTAGGAAATAGGCCTGAGAAGTGATCGTTCCATAGTTCATTACAAGCTTCTCACAAATGATCGTTATGATTAATTCAGATGGTCTGTGCTATGTAAAACTTAAGCTGACTTCAGTGTAGTGTGGGCTATCAAATCATTTTTAGTAATTACTAATACCTTTGTTGGCTTGCCTTCAAAATTCTTTTAGTATTTTAAGGTAAGAGTAGTTTGTTAAAGCATATGATATTTACAATTTAAAGGGAACAATGATAAGTATATATTCAATATGATAATAATTAAGATCATACGTTTGTGGAATTAATGTTTAAAATTGTGTCAAGAGGTTTGTTCACGTTCTTGTTTTTTGATATTCTTTCTATAGAATCTACTTTGCCTGTTGTGACTTGTGAGGTAAGAAATGTGACAGCGTTTGGCTCTTTCTCTTACGCCTTTATCTTCTGTCTATACCCTTATCGCTCAGGACATTAAATTCCATAATTGTTATACCTCTCTCACCGTACCAATATAATTTTCTTATCTTCATATTTATTTGGTCTAGACCTCATTTGAGGGATTACACTAATATGTTGTATTTATCTGCACAAATTTATATGTGTATACGCTTGTCAAACTATTTTATTACTTTTTTGGATTTGGAATCAACTTTTGATAGTTGATAGTAATAAAATGTTGCCACAACCTATGTATACATTTGGTCTAATAGGTTGATTTCTAATGAATTAGGCCTAGCCATTCCGAATGAGTGTAACTTTAGCGATTATACCTTTGGAATAATGTAAAATATCTCCAAGTAATGTTGTTAGTGAATATTTAAATAATGGGATTCTTGATGTGTAATATCAATTTATACTTAGGAACATGGTAATTGATATTTCCCGGCAGGATGCACACTAATCTCCTTAAATCCAACGATTCCAAAACCATGTTCCTATTTTGATTTTTAGGTGAAGATTCTAAATTACTATAAAACAATCCATAATTTAGTTCCATAGCCTTGATAGTTGATCAACATTTATAAATTATGTGTTTCATTATTTGAATAGTGACATGGACCTTTCAACTGTAATTATAAACTTCTTGATGTACTTTATCCTATAAATTACATGTCGCACACTATGCCCCTCCTACACAATCAATCTTCACATCTTTCATCTCAACAATATTTTCTTTCCCGTTCTTTTGAGCAGTTGCTAAGACAAGAAGCTTCAATGAAGAAGCATAGACATTGAGTAAGATTTGTGCTTGCCTACTTATGAATGCATCTTTTCACGTTTATCTAAAATGGCTATCACTACCTTCTAATTTCTCAGGCAGATTCTGAAGTATGAAAAATATGGAATTTCATCATAGAAACATGGTGTTTAGACTATAAAAATTGTCACTTGGAATGATTACTTTATACATTAGACTACTGTCGTGTTTAGATTTGGTAAGAACCTGAGGTTAGTTAATTGGTAAAAACCATCTGATATATTAGTTTTCTTATTGGTTAAACAATGTGAGATTAGTTATAAAAAGGTTATGAATAGTGTTTCTACAAAGCATGCACTTGAGCATGAGCACCATAAACAACATAGAATAAATGAGCTCGATCAAAGCCCAATGAAATTGCATAGTCTATTTCTATGTGCTTTGTCTTGATAAAGTGACAGTCTATTTCTATGTGCTTTGTCTTGATAAAGTGACAGTCTATTTCTATGTGCTTTTACTAGTGTGGTTAATCAATTGTAGTAATATAATTGGTAGGGATCAGTCCTTGACCAAAACAATTCCTGATTAAGTGACAGTCTATTTCTATGTGCTTTGTCCTTTCATGGTACACTGGATTAGTTGCAATTTTGATTGCTGCTTTGCTGTCTGCGTATACATCAGTAGGTTGCTTTATGTAAATACCAAGTTCTTTAATAAGTCTAGAAACCACACAAGTTCTAAAGTTACAGATGCCATTCTTCTGTATTCTGCCTCTGCAGAACTTCTAGATATAGTAGACTGCTTCTTTGATTTCCAAGTGATTAAAGAATCACCATACTTGATAAGATATCTTGTTACTGACTTCCTTGATGGGGGCAAGACACCCAATCCGAGTCACAGTATGCAGTGTCTAAATTTTTCTGATAGCTGGATAAAAAAATCCCTTGTGCAGGCGATCCTTTCACATTTTTCACTATTACTGAAGCAGCTAGAGTATGTACTCTATATGTTATGTTAGGTCTTGTAATAGTAAAATATAGAAGTTTGCCAATTAATCTTTGATACATTGCTTGATCAGTTGGTGGATCTTTGCCTGATGTCTTAGTGTGTTCATCAAACTTCTTTGTGGTTAACTTGACATTGATTTCTAATGATGTTGCAGCAGGTTTAGCACCTCCAAGTCCAACTTCAGGTATGACCTCTAAAGTGTATTTCCTTGGGTGCATCACAATTCCTTCATTTTGAAGGTTTGTTTCAAGTTCTCTTTGGTTTCCTCAATTGTTTCCAAACCGTCCCTAGTAATTAGCATATCATCCACAAAAATAAGAACCATGGAAGAATTTGTATTCTTATATACACAGTTTATTGTATTTTTACATACATTTCAGAGTTATATGTATCTTTGCATACACATAAAGTTGACATCATGTTTTAAACAACTTTTCTTAATATTGCACTTGTTTTAAACTGTTTTGTATTGAAATTAGTTCAGTTAAGTTGAGTTGAGTTGAGCCAGGTAAGTTCTTCAGTTCCTTTCAAGCTTAACTCTAATGTTTATGCTTTGCTAGACCTAGGAGCAAGTTTATATATTGTAACTCCATTTGTTGCTATGAATTTTGATGTTATTCCTAAGCAACTTAGTGAACACTTCTGTGTTTCTACACTTGTTGTTAAGTCTATTCTAGCAAAGAGAGTCCATCATGATTGTCCCCTTTTCGTCAATCACAGGAGTACCATGGCTGATTTAATTGAGTTAGACATGGTAGATTTTGATGTAGAACTTGAGTTTTCAAGTTTCAGTTTCCAAATGAGTCAATCTTATAGTGGAAAAGCAGTTCAGCAATGCCTAAGGGTCGTTTTATTTCATACCTTTAGGCAACGAAGTTAGTTTCTAAGGGGTGTGTCTATCACTTAGTTCGAGTTAATGACTCTAGTTTTGAGATACCTCATATTCAGTAAGTTTCAGAAGTAAGAGAGTTTCAATTCAAAAGCGAAATCAAAAGAAGAAAACTTACAAGCAAACTGAAGTTTATTGCATTGCAAACTTGAAATAGTAGTACATAGAGAGCTTTCAGAGTAAGATTTAGAGAGATGTATCTAAATTTTCTGATGCCTAGAATGAGAAATGAAGCCTCCTTTTATAGGAGAAAATGAATGATATCTTTAACTATCAAACGAACATGTGGACGGTTAAGATTATGCCGACACTAATGAAGGGGCCTACGTTGAAAGTAGGGGAAGTGGAGAATAACTTTTCTTCATAATGGAGAGCATAGGGGCCTGCTTCTTTTGACTTGAGCGGCTGAAAGAGAATCTTCTTTTTATCTTTAAAGATAATGGAGGATATCTTTTTCAAAAGTGTTTTGGAATTTAGCTTCTCAGTGGATGCCAATAATTTAGAATAATGAAATACTTTACTTTGGAAAAAGTAATTCCGGCTTTGCCTCTACCTTTCCAAAGAAGTTCTTTTCTTATTCGTAGTTGGGATCCATGTAAGCCAAAGACAAACCTTTAGGATTACACATATCTCCATTGTCTTCACTGCTGCTTTCTATTGAAGCTGCATCTTCAATCATTTGCATGATTTGATCTTCATCATATTTATCTAATTTTCCAATGCTTCCTTCAGTTTCTTTCTGAGTGCTGCTTTGGAAGAATTCTTGGAAGAATTAGATGAACTGGCCTTGTCTCAAGCCTGGACTTTAGTATTAGGTTGTTTGGGGATCCAACCTTTAACCTAGATTTGCTTTCACAAATATTGAATACGATCAATATTATTCTTAGAGAAATTCCAAGTAATAATATATGATATCCTTTTCTGAATATAATATTTGCATAATTTAATATGCTCAGGTAATGTGGTAATTTCTTCTTTGATATGAAATTCTTCAAACCTAGTGATAAATTGTTAAGGTAAAACTTCTTTGGTTCCTCCAAATAAATTCCACCATTCATAAAACCATCTTGGAATAGTGGCCTTGACGATGTAAGGGCTGTATTTTATAAACCAAGTGTGTCTTGGTCGTAGATAGAGAAAGTTCATCCATGCTACCTTATAATCATACCAATTATAAGTTTGAGGACGATGAGCTACTGATAATGCAACTGGAGTATGTAAATGGTCTACAAACCATTCGAATGGATCCAAGACTCTTTTGATGGTAAATCTTGAATATTTGATAATGGAGGGATTATTTTCATCCCTGGAATGTTCTGTTTCAATAGAATCAATGTCAACCAAAATAGCTTTGTAAAATCTTCTTGTTTTAATGGGATTGTCAGTATCCACAAAATTTTGATCTATATAACTTTGATCAGCTGTTGTATGTCAAAGTTGTCATACTCTTTGTTTAACGCCATTATTGGCAATACCTGCGAAGTAACAAAATCAAAATATTCTTCTTTTGGATTAGTGTTTTTAGATATAGTTTTTGTTAACTCTGGGTTAACAGCTTGAGCAAAGGTTTCTGGAGTTTTCATTTCATAACTCTGTTTTGATTGGATGGAACTAGAAGATGCTCTTTTGTCGAAAGGTTTTGATTGGCTAAGATTGATCATCTTTGGTTGGGGTGGGCAAAGCAGCTTTGGAGGCTGAGTTGTTACTGTAGAAGGGAGTTTTGGAAACTCGGCTAGAACTGAAAATTTGTTTTGGAAAGGGGTGGTAGGCCTCTGTGGACCTTCCTGTTTTGGAAGTACTTGGGGAAGGGTAAATGGTCTAGCCATTTTTGCTTTTGGAAGATCCACTCCTTTAGAAGGAGTGATTAGTTTAAACGGCCTCATTTTTACCCTGCAAAAATTCACGGGTTAGAAAATCAGGAAGAGAATTTTCTTCTCCTTTAATAAAATCAATTTTAAAATCAAAGCTAGATAGTAAAGCTTGCCATCTAGCAAAGATTTGTTTTGAAACAAGATTTTTAACATCCTTTTGTACAATTTCTTTAGCAGATTTACAATCTACTCTTAATAAAAATTCTTTGTTAATAAGATCATCTTGGAATTTAGTGATACATAGCACTATAACCAAAATTTCTTTTTTCACTGTTGAATAATTTTTTTGAGCGGAATTTCAGATTCCTGATGTAAAACGGACAAGTTGTTCTATTGATTCAAGATCTACTTTTTGTTTAAGAATGCCTCCATAACCTTCATCAGATGAGTCAGTTTCAACAATCATAAAAGCATTAGGGTTAGGGATTCCTAAACAAGGAATATTTTGGACTAAGGCTTTGATTTGCATGACCGCCTCAGTTTGTTCAGAACCCCAAGGAACCGGATTTTTTCTAAGTCTTTTGTACAAAGGTTCGCAAACATGTCTGACTTTGGGAATAAAATCAGCGACGTATTTTAAACTTCCTAAAAATCTCTGAAGCTGAGTTTTATCAAGAATTTCATTAGGAAATTTGGAAGAGAATTCGATGGCTCTACAAATAGGTTTATAGGTACCTTGATAAAGATCATGACCTAGAAATCTTATGGTAGTTTGAAAAAGTACCATTTTCTTGGCACTGACAACTAAACCATTTTTCTTAACAATATTAAAAAATGTATTTAGATGTTTAAAGTGGGAATCAATATTTTCAGAAAATATTAAAGCATCATCAATATAAACTATTGACATATAGGAATAATCATTAAAAATGGAATTCATAATATTTTGAAATTCAGACGGGGCATTCTTGAGCCCAAAAGGCATAACATTCCATTCATACTATCCAAACGGGACGTTGAAAGCTGTTTTATATTTATCATTTTCTAAAATCTGAATTTGCCAAAAACCCGACTTCATATCAGATTTGCTATAAACATTAGCTTTAAAAGTTCTTTTTAAAAGATCTCTTTTGTTAGGTATGGGATATCTAATCCATTTTAAAACGGAGTTAAGAGGTTTATAATTAATCACCAGTCTTGGTGCTCCTCTTTCTTTCTCTGCATTATTATTAACATAGAAAGCAGAACAGCTCCAAGGAGATTTAGAAACCCTGATGATTTTATTTTGTAAAAGAGTGTCAATCTCTTTCTTGCAAAATTCCATCATTTCATGATTCATTTGAATAGGCCTAGCTTTAGTTGAAATAGCCTGTTCATTGAATCCATCAATGTATGGTAGGGAAACGATATGTTTCTTACGTTCCCAAAATGCATTAGGAATATCTGAACATATTTCTTTTTCAAAATTCTCACGAAGTTTGACTATCTTAGTAACCATCTCCGGGGTTTTTAAAATCTGTTCGATTTTCTTAACACGAATGTCATCCTTTAAAAAGGTGATATGTTGTGAAAGGTTATTAATACGAAAAACAATGTTTTTTCTAATAAAATCACTTTCATCTTGTGAAAGAGTTTTAACAAAAGGAAAATGTAATTATTTTCCTAGTAGTATTAATAGCATTTAAATCAGTATAAAAAGGTTTTATTTGAGTAATAAAAGGTATTCCAAGAATAATATCTTCATTGATATCTTCAGTAATTACGAAATCATTTGTTAAACAAATGTTATTACTGCAAATATGTGCTTTAGAAAGCTTATAATTAATTTTCAAAAGTTCTCCCATAGCGGAGTATAATTTTGAAGTACTTTTTTGTAAATACTTCGTAAGGACTATACCTTTTACTATGCAGTTCCGATATGCACCATTGTCAAGTAAAGCAATTTTGTTAATAACAAAATGTTTACTAACTACAATTTTAATAGGAATTTGATGACTCTGAGGTCGTATTGAAGATATTACCGTTACTCCTGATGCTACTGAGGTAGAAGGATTATTACCGGTATTGATGACAATAGGTTCTGCCAAATGGTCATTGTTGATAGACTCAATGTCATCATCTTAGGTAGATTCATGTCCTGAATCTTGCTCTTGTAAATTGGTCTTCTTGAGAACCTGTTCAGTAAGGATATCCATTTCGACTTTTCCTAGTTGAGACTTTATATCTCTAATCTCTTCTTTGAGGTTAGATACCTCATGACGAAGATCAGAAATAGTTGGTTCAGCTTGCTTTTCTGAACAATTCATTATCTACTTCATGCTGAAAGGTTCAACAATCGGACGGGACTTAGGTTTGTCAGTGTTGAGGATGATGTTTTTGAGTTCTAGGAGAAAATGATTCCTAGCCTCATCATATGCTATGTGCTGAATAACATCGAATAGAGCTTCTTTCGAATGATCCGAAAGAACCCTGATAGTATTCGTACTATCACAAGTATAAAAGGCTTCAGTACAAGCACAATCTCTTCCTAATTAGCTTTTGTCTGATTCATAGTCGAGATCAATATATTCATCATCGTTGTATTCATCCGATGTCCCTGAAGATTCAAAAAAAGGTTCATCAAGTATAGCTAAAAGCTTACCTTTGGTTTCATCGTCTATCCCAAGAAGATTAATCTTTTTCTTCTTGGTCTGTGATTGACATTCATTGGCTTTGTGACCTGTCTTTCCACAAGTCCAATAGACATCTGTCTTGGAATCTCTAGGTCTCTTGGACCTTCTTTTCTTTGGTCTCGAAGAATCCTCTCTTCTTCGAGATTTCTTCCGGTGAGATTTCTTTTCTCTTTTATCTTTCTTCACCTTGTCAGGTGGAGTAATAAAACCAAAATCTCTACAAAAGCTTCCAAGTTCACGTCTTGAGGATGATTGTTCTTTCTTAAGTTGATGCTTAAGCTTAATGTTTGTGCAAAGTTCTAATCCTACAATATTAATGGTGCTTACCAAATCACCATAGGTTAGACTGCTATAGGGAATACGACCGTCATTGCGATCTTGTATTTTATTCCTTACTTTGTCAGCAAAGAGTGGAGGTAGTCCACTGATGCAGCGCTCTTTCCAAAAATCTAAGTGACAATCTGAACGAAGCATGACTTTATTGAGGAAAGCATGCTTATAATGGATAAAATTGTCCAAGTTTGGACAGCTGAGATTATTCAAGATTTGGAGACTTCTATCCTAAAATAGCTTTGGTTCTCCAATGAAATGCTTAGCTATGTGATAACGCAAAGTAGCACAAGCATCTTATCTCGTGACTTGAGAAGTACTTTGGCTGTTTCCTTTAACTTTTACAACTGTTTCTGTTTCTGTGGCATTAATGATGAGCTGCTTGGTATCATCTTTGCAGTAGTTATCCCACCAATGTTTTAACATGCCTGTAAAACCTGCAGCAATCATCATAGCAGCTTCTTTTATCTGCTGATCCTTTCATTTTGTAGGCAGTTATAGCAACTCCCATTTAATGGAGCTTGTTGTATATTTGATGTTCCGCAAGACCATCAATATTACATTCGGTAATGCTTCTCCCTTCATGAGAAGAGGTGGGTAAGAAGGCATTTTCCTCATACTGCAAGTCTGGGAAAGAGGGACGGCTATGATAGTTTTTCCGGTTATGGAATCTATCATTGGATAACTTTTGGAGAAGGATGTCTTTATCCTGAGTGGTTGAAATTGATTTCTCCTGAAGGGTAGAAACCTTGTTTTGGGTTTTCTCTTTCTTTTGAGAGACTTTAAAATTGGTAAGTTGTTCATTGATTTTGTCTATGAGATAATTTCCTGAAATTTCAAAAGTCTCTGAAAGTTTAGGGAATTTTTCTTTGGAAAATTCTGGTAGTTTAAATCCTGGGTTAGGTTCAATATTATGGTTGGATGAAGTAGAAGCCGGGATAGGTCTTCCACTAAAGATAGGCTTTGTATCTTCAATTTGTTTGGAGATTACATGAATAATTTGGTTTGAGTAGTTGTTTTGTTCTACTACTCTGTCAATATCAGCAGTAGTGAGTATTGTACCAGTCTTATCACTTTTCTCTTTGAAAGGAGAAGCTTTAATTACTGTTCCTACAATAGGAATGTTAATACCTTCAAGAGGAGGAGTAATAGATTCAACAATCTTATTAGAAGTAGTATACCATTTATTAATGATAACTTGTAGTGACTTGGTTTGATTTTCAATTTTACCAGTCATCTCAAACCATTTAAAAAATTCGATTTCACAACCTATTCTTTTCATATCTTTCATCCAAGAATCTCTGTAGGATTCTCTTTCTTTAAGAGTATAGGTAGCTACATACCATTTTCTCTTAGTCTGATAGTATGGGTGAGTCCACATCTCGTGTAGTATGTTTGGATATGGGTTGAAGACTTTACCTATTTTTAACATACCAAGCCAACTTGGTTTCTCCGTTTGGGGAGGTTCCATTTCACTTGCAGTGGGACTAGTAGGCTGATCTTGATAGAAGACCTTAGGGATATCTCCTGAAAAGTCAACACCTATTACTTTACCTTTGCTAATAGCCACAGTTTCAACTATGGAAATTTCTTCTTCTGCGTCCTCTGGGGTTTTTAAAGAAGAAGTTAGCCTGTGAACGGATCTCGAGGGATACGAGGTAGAGGTGGACCAGGACGACCTTCGATTAGATGAAGATCTCCTAATTGTATTGTCAAGAAATTTGAGTTCTATGGACCTATCAGGAAATTGAATGACTATTTCAATATGAGATCTATCAGAATGAGACGCAAAAGGCTGAGTTATGTTATCAAAACGCCAATCATTATTAGAGAGTATATCTTTCCATTGGAGGAGACGAGGAACGAATATGGAACTATGTTCATGGTTGGCTTCCATAAGCATAGTCTCACCTTTGATGCTCTCATTATAGGATTTAGGTACAAGGGTAGTTTTCATAAGCCTATAGTAAACACGGTAGATAATAGCTATCTCATGAGTATTGATTTTACTATTCAAGTTTTTGGTTTTGACATTGAGGGTCAAAGAATCCATGACGTTAGGGTCATTAATATCTAAAGAAAAGTTAGGATAACAATTAAAGTAAACTGGCCCATCAGCTAGGTTACTATGCAAAACTCCTAACAAAGAATCATCAAAATTCAAAAAACTGCCATCTCGAAGGATGACACAAACAGGAATATCAAGTCCCTTTCTGAATAAAGGCTTAACAGCAACTTGCACTAAACCAATATGCAAATAATTAAAGATAGATTTATAACAATTTATATCATTTTCTTTAAGTAAACGAATAACTTCGAGAGAGTTATTAACAGCAATAGTAGATTCACAAGTCTTAATATTATGACGAGTAATCCAACTAAAATTACCGATTTGATAAATCTTTTTGAATGATTCTTCTGGTAGACTCCAATTTTGTAAATCATTTTCAACTTTAGCAATCTTAGTTGCTTGGGAAGATAAATTAATATTATTTAAAGTATGTTGATTTGTATTCATAATTTCTGAAAAATACATACAAATTATTTCGATAAGTATCACAACAAAATACACATGCAAGCAAGTATATAAAGAATATTAAAACAGATATCAATGATCCAAATAAGATTTCTAAAGTAGGTTCTAGATGATCTTCCCAGAGTCCCTCTTGAGAGAGAGATAGACTTCGGTATATATGTTCTTCCAGATAATCATTCTATATCTATTATGCCATATAGAATGGCACCAGTATAGTTGAAAGAGTTTAAAGAGCATTTGACAGATCTCCTTGATAAGGGTTTCATTCGACCAAGTGTCTCACCTTGGGGCACTCCCATCTTATTTGTGAGAAAGAAAGATGGCTCCCTTAGGATGTGTATAGACTACCGTCAGTTGAACAAGGTTACCATCAAGAAAAAATATCCTCTCCCAAGGATTAATGATCTTTTTGATCAACTTCAGGGTGCCACATGTTTATCTAAGATAGATCTCAGATCTGGCTACCATCAATTAAGAGTAAGGGAATGTTATATTCCAAAGATATCTTTCAGAACCCGTTATAGTCATTATGAGTTTTTGGTCATTTCCTTTAGTTTGACTAATGCACCTACAACATTCAAGGACCTTATGAATAGATTATTTCAAACCTTATTTAGATATGTTTTTTATCGTCTTCATTGATGACATACTAATTTATTCAAGGAATGAGGAAAATCATGCTAGTCATCTCAGAATAATTCTTCAGACTTTAAAGGATGGAGAGTTGTACGCCAAGTTCTCTAGGTGTGAGTTTTGGCTTGAGTCTGTGGAATTCTTAGGCCACATTGTGTCTGGAGAGGGAACTAAAGTTGATACTCAGAATATTGAGGCAGTGAAGAATTGGCCTAGACCCACATCTCCAACTAATATTAGGAGTTTTTTGGGTTTGGCTTGCTATTATAGAAGGTTTGTAGAGGGGTTCTCAACTATTTCATCCCCTTTGACCAATTTAACTCAGAAGACAGTGAAGTTTCAATGGTTTGAAGCTTATGAGAAAAGCTTTCAGGAATTGAAAAGGAGGTTGACTATTGCCTCAGTGTTGACCTTACCAGAAGGTACTCAAGGTTTTATGGTGTATTGTGATGCATCTAGAGTTGGTTTGGGTTGTGTATTAATGCAGAATGGTAAGGTTATAGCTTATGCCTCCAGACAATTGAAATTTTATGAGAAGAACTACCTAACCTATGACTTAGAGTTGGCTGGTGTAGTATTTGCTTTGAAGTTATGGCGTCATTATTTATATGGTGTTCATGTAAATGTGTTCACTAATCACAAAAAGCCTTCATCATGTGTTTACTCAGAAAGAGCTTAATATCAAACAAATGAGGTGGTTAGAATTGCTCAACGATTATGACATGAGTATTATTTACCATCCAAGTAAGGCTAATGTTGTTGCTGATGCTTTAAGCAGGTTGTCTACGGGTAGTATCACCCATGTTGAGGAAGAAAAGAAAGAGTTAGCGAAAGATGTGCATATACTTGCACGCTTGGGAGTCCCACTGATGGATTCCACTGAAGGAGGTATGGTGGTGATGAATGGGGCTGAATCATCATTAGTGTCAGAAGTAAAATAGAAGCAAGACCAAGATCCTATTTTTCTTGAATTGAAGGCAAATGTTCACAAGCAAAAAATATTAGCTTTTGAACAAGGGGGAGATGGCGTATTGGGATATCAAGGTACATTGTGTATACCAATGGTGGATCTACTCCAAGAGAGGATCATGGAGGAAGATCATAGCTCCAAATATTCCATTTATCCGGGTTCCACAAAGGTGTTTCGCGATTTGAGAGAAGTCTATTGGTGAAGTAGTATGAAGAAGGGCATTGCAAAATTTGTTGCTAAGTGTCCGAATTACCAACAAGTTAAAGTAGAGAACCAAAGGTCAAGTGGTATGGCTCTGAATATAGAACTTCTAGAATGGAAGTGGGAGATGATTAATATGGATTTCATCACAGGTTTGCCAAGGTCTCACAGGCAGCATGATTAGATATGGGTGATTGTTACCCATACAACAGAGGATTATGCCAAGTTGTATATTCAAGAACTAGTTAGACTTCATAGAGATCCGGTCTCTATTATTTCAAATAGAGGTGCGCAATTTATTGCACAGTTTTGGAAGTCATTCCAAAAAGGCTTGGGTTCAAAGGTGAACTTGAGTACTGCTTTTCATCCTCAGACAGATGGTCAAGCAGAACACACTATTCAGACCTTAGAGGATATGTTGAGCGCTTGTGTGATTGATTTTAAAGGTAATTGGGATAATCACCTACCTCTTATTGAATTTGCTTTCAATAATAGTTACCACTCTAGCATCCAAATTACACGTTATGAAGCTCTTTGTGGGAGAAGATGTAGATCTCCTATTCAATGGTTTAAAGTTGGTGAAGCAGGGTTGATAGGACCAGATTTAGTTCATCAAGATATAGAGAAGGTGAAAGTAATTCAAAAGAAATTGAAAATGGCGTAGATTCGTCAGAAATCCTACATTGACGTTAGGATAAGGGAGTTAGAGTTTGAAGTAGATAATTGGATATACTTGAAAGTTTCATCCATGAAGGGTGTTATGAGATTTGGAAAGAAGGGAAAGCTTAGTCCCCGGTATATTGGCCCTTACAGAATATGGAAAGGGTAGGTAATGTAGCTTATGAGTTAGAGCTACCATAAGAGTTAGCTGTGTTTCATCCGATTTTTCACATCTCCATGTTGAAGAAGTGCATGGGTGATCCTTCATTGATCATACCAACTAAAGATATTAGCATCAATGATAGCTTATCTTATGAAGAGATTCAGATGCTAGATCTCCAAGTGCACAAGTTGAGGACTAAGGAAGTAGCATCAGTCAAAGTCCTTTGGAGGAACCAATTTGTTGAGGAAGCTACTTGGGAAGTTGAGAAGGATATGAAGAAGAGATATCCACATCTCTTCGAATCCGTCGAAATTCCAGATCAAGGTACTAATTCTCTTCTTAGTACTCTTTAACTTATGAGATTGCATGTCGTATTTGCATTGCTTGTTGTGTATTTGAGTTAAATGTTAGATGTTACACTCTTAGCCTACTAAGACTAGGCTCATTTGATGATGAATGTTCCCAAGGGGGAGCTATTGTAACACCCTGTAGCTAGAAAGAACTACAAAGAAATTAAAAGGTGGAAATAGTCATTTTTGAAAAGAATATAAAATCTAGAAAACTTGTTAAGTTTGTTAAGTTAGATTTTTGGTCAACTTCAAACAACCATAACTCCTAGTTCAGGATGATTTAGGTGTGTTTCCAAAGATAATCGGAAATATCTTGAAATAATCTTTCCAACGCCGCTGATTTTACATGATTTCGAGTTCGTATGAGTAAGTTATGCCCATTGGAAGTTGGGTTGTTCAAATAAGGAAATTTCCAATCTGGATTTTTAAAGGATAGTTTGGTATTTTCCTTACCCAATTATTTAATTCATTTTAATGAATTAATTAAGGGTCAAAAATAAATTTGGTCAGTTTAAAAAAATTGGAAATCTACGCTAGGGCTTGGAGAAAAGAGAAAAGAGGAGAAAGGAGAAGAAAGTTCAAGTTTCGACGTCTTCGTATGGAATCACTTGTGTGATTCGTCAAGAGGTGATCTCCACGAGGTATGTGAGATCACATAGCATTGGGTCCATTAACCCATGCGCCAAACATGTTCAATTCAGCTATTTTCGTCCTAAAAGAATGAGAATTTGATATTCTTGAGTTGTGTTGAATTGTTTTCATTCTTAAACTTACATGTGATTGATGGATTTTCTTGAGACATTTTAGCTGTGTTAAGAGTTGTTTCGAGTTAGATTCTAGTGTACATTCTTTGGGTATCTGAATCTAAGAAAGTATTGAGAAAAGGAATTGATTTAAAACTATCTAGGATTAGAAAATGAGTTGAAAATTTCATCAAACGCACCTGGGGAGGGCCAAGTGTATCGCGCCCTCATAGATCCAGAGAGGCTGGGGCTGCTTTCCTGCAGTGCACCAAAACGGAGCTCCAAAAAGTGGGGGCTGGCATGGCGCACTAGGGACACGCTCGGATCGTCCTTTTCCACCAACTTATTGTCGTTTAAACTATTTAAGTCCTTCTAAAGTGTACTACTTTCCATTGATTCTAACTACTCTAAATGACTTCTAAACATCTAGAAATCATCAAGAAACATGAATCATAACCTTGAATCCATAAATTCAAATTCAAGGAAAGTCAAGAGCCAAGTCTAGGGAGTTCTTAGAGTCTTTTCAAGAAGTCTTTTACAAATGCTTTTAACTTTGTTTTAAGACTTAAAGTTCAAGTTGAGTAAAGAGTAAAGAGTAAATAGTTCATTTCTTCAAAGAAGTATATGGGGACTATGTATTCCCAAAGAGTTAAAAATATTTTCACATTTAAATAAGAATGGAAACTGAGATTTCCAACGAGCGTTTGAGCTAGTTTTCAAAAAAGAGTAATGCTTTCTAAATGAAGAAAGAGAGGAACCTTTGATTTCCAGGATAACCTTTGAGCTATGTTTTTGAGCAATTACCTCAAATCACAGAAAGAAGTGTGGTTTTAAACATAAGAGCTAGTATCATATTTTGAGAATAATATGGAGCACCGATATGGGGGAGAGTTCAGACAACTCACAGCGCCCATAAACCATGTAGCCATCATGGATAGAAAAGGTTCATATTTTTTAGATTATTCCTTTAGTTCTTTTTAGCGTAGACTAGAGGATCCACTTAGTAGTTTAGGTTTTATACCTCCGGCAAGGTATAGGATAGCCTTGATAGCGTGAGGCAAATCGTTGTTTCATCACGATAGCTCTTAAGTGATGGTTGTCGATTAAAGAAACTCCCACAGAAGAAATTGTATTCTTATATACACAATTTATTGTATTTTTACATACATTTCAATGTTATATGTATCTTTGCATACACACATAGTTGAAATCATGTTTTAAACAACTTTTCTTTATATTGCACTTATTTTAAACTGTTTTATATTGAAATTAGTTCAGGTATGTTAAGTTGAGTTGAGCTAGGTAAGTTCTTCAATTCCTTTCAAGGTTATGTCTTGTTTCAGAATTCCCCTCGCATACTCGTACATTTAATGTACTGATGCCATTTAGCCTACATCTTACTATGATGCAAACACAAGTAACCAGGATCATCATCCAGTGCCTCATTGATCTAGTTGAGCATTCAGAGTTAGTTGGTGAGCCTCCTTGCTTTTCGGATGACTCCTTTGTTATCATTTGCGTTTTAGTATTTCATTTGTTAGGATGATCGGGGGTCTTGTCCTGACATCCATCTCAGTTGTTTAGAGGCTTCATAGATAGACAGTCAGATATTAGTTCTTGCGTTTCCTATTTCCTGTTTTAATGATTAAGACTTGAGTTGTCATTTTTGGCCAGTGAATGTTATCTTGATACATTCTATGTGTTTATTGAGCAATTCAGTTTACTTTTAAAAGTATTTTCTTCATGAGTTAAGTTTTCCGCTGAGTAAATTGCCCAGGCCAAGGGTTCGCTTAAGGCCAGCAATGGTTCTCGAGTGTCAGTCCCGCCCAGGGTGTAGGCTCAGGGTGTGACAATAGGTATATATACAACATATAGATAAATATTAAACGGGCCACCCACAGTTCAAAAGTATCATGTGGTGCCGATGGTAAAAGGCTGAATTTTTGAGCCTCAGGTGGCGGGATCAAATCATCTTGACATATCTTAATTTTTTTTCTTTTTTAAAATTGCTGGAACGTTTAAGGGCTCCTCGCTTTTCAACCTCTTTTTTTCTTTTTTTCTTTTAACCATTATTCCAAATTTTTTGCTACTTTCCTTATCTTTAAATAATTTAATATTTATGAAATTTAGCCTAATTCATCCTACTTCTAACATTTAATATTATTTTTCTATACTATATTAATTATTTACATTACTAAAATATTTGTCAATCAACAAAATTAAACAATAATTTTTTATTATTTTCATTATCCTAATAATTAATTTTTCTTGAAAGTGTAAAAATTTATAAAAATTTGCAAAAAATGATCTTAAAGTAAAATAATAAACTGTCATTTTTATTTGTAATTTCTTAAAGAACACGGCAAAAAAAAAAAAAAGAAAATAACTAATACAAAAAACGAAAGGGGTATAATTTTATTTTTTTTCTTCTCAATAATTTGATAATTTCATGAACACCTAAACGCATCAAATATACTCCAACAAGAAACTATAATGGAAAGATAATCAGGAATCTTAACAAATAATTACATAAGTCTTGGTATTATTTTCATGTAACTCAAAAATAAAAATCATCCATAAACTCCTATAATTCCTACATATATACATACTCTCTTGATTTATATGATATATTTTTATTCTTGAAATTCAAGCTATGTGAGGCCCTCAACTACCATGAGTTCTTTTGTAAGTAGCCTACAAACACTTTTTTATTTATTTATACTTGTTGTTTATTCCTATTTTATTGATTGATTTGTCACATAGATCGAAAGACGAATAATTCAAATCAAACGTAAAGTTGATTTAGTCGATGAGTCTACTTGGCACCCAAAGACTATAAATCCTAGAATAGCATCTGGCAACAATCCAAGTTAAGCATACATCATAAGCATAAGTCATAAGCATATTCATTACATAGATCATCATAACATGAAAGTAACATACCACAACTACCCTCAAAGCATACTTGTGCAATGCATGAATAAGATCCCATAATCATACCCATACGACGTATACTTCTTGAGTAATCATAGTTCATAATTCATGTTCTAGTCATAGTGGGAATTTTCCTTAACCGACATAGACCATGTGACCTTAGCATGAAATTCGGTGTTACCCACATCGAAAAGGGTTGTCCTACTTGCCTAAGGTAGAACCATGGCATGTTAGCTTTAGGTGGATCCAATAGCTAGATAACCTACGGGGGCACGTAGTTGATGGGATAAGGAGATTGCTACTAGAAACCCGCCCTTTCTAACGAAGGGGATTCCATCTCAAGAGATTGCTTCTAGAAATCTACCCTTTCTGACGGAGGAGCTTCCATCTCATAACAATATCCACTCGGTGATAAGCATAATTCCC
>CM073599.1:32072237-32232237 GCA_037074985.1 Solanum bulbocastanum | reverse complement strand
AAAAATAAATTACTAAATTTATTACAAATAAATAATTTATTAATGAAGGAACATTTACACTAAAAACTCTCCATATTCTTTTTTTTTTATTTGTTTGTCTCGCTTATAATAAAAAAGAAACATAATCTATGTTTTTTCTCCTTTTTGGGTTTTTTTAATTCAAATTAATTATTGTACTGTAAAAATAAATTACCTAATTTATTACAAATAAATAGTTTTTAATGGAAGAACATTTATAACAAAAACTCTCCACATTCTTTTTTTATTTGTCTCACTTCTAATCATGAAATGAAAATAATTTTTTTATATTTTAAGTATTTTTTAATTTATTCACAAGGAGTTATTACCCATGACTTACCCCTCTTTAATTTTTACTTTTAATAATATTCATAATTTTTATGTCCAAAACCTCCAAACTTAAATTTGTAAGTTTATGATGTCTTATGGTATTCCTCTATTTTGCCTATAAAATTCATATTAGTTTCATGAAGATTGACATTCAAAATTATCCTTTCTCTTCTTTATCATATTGTTTGGTTTGTACCAAAAAAGAAGTACATAAAGGTAAGAAATATTTCATTCTCAAGTCTTTATTTTTTCATTTCCTCTATTTTGTCTATATAAATTCATATTTGGTTTGTGAATGAAACTAACATGTAACAAAAAGAAAAGTACATGAAGTTAATAAATATTTTATTCTCAAGTCCTTATTTTTTCCATTTCCTCAATTTTGTCTGTATAAATTCATATTTAATTTCATGAAGATTCATTCATTTTGTCTTCTTCATCATATTTATTTGTGAATTAACTAACATGTAACCAAAAAGAAGTACACGAAGGTAAGAAGATATATTTCATTCTCAAGTCTTTCTTAATATTTTAATTATTTATGTTTATATTAGCATTCATCAAGTAAGTATGATTAAAAAAACTGTCTTTGTAATTCTTAACAATGTATTGTATGTATGCAATTATTCTTTCTAATAGCCAGTTTTCCAGATATAATATAGTTTGATAATAATATTTGTTAGATTTTAAGAAATAATTATTATGTAGTATTGTTAGTACTATTGAAAAATTAATATACAAATATATTACATATAATTTAAATTTCTTTCTTTCTTTCTTTTGATATAATTATTTTTAATTAGTATATGATATTTTATTTATTATTTTTTATTCAATTGATTGCATATGATTAAGAGTTTGACATATGGAGCAAAATATGGTGGCGAATCTACTTGTAAATGAAGATGATAGAAGGGGAAAAAATGAAGTATAATTAGAGATTATTTTTGCTAGATTTTCTTTTTTTACTTTCACTTGTATTAGTAACTTAGTTACTTTGCTAGAATTTTTTCAATTTTGATTCGTATAAATAATTTAGCTAAATGTATTGTCAATTCTAATCATTTGATCCTTTACTATTCTATTTTTTCTTTGTTCTGAAGCACAATTAATATAATTATCCTATTTTAACAACAAAAAAAGTTTATGATGATTTGGAGTTTCATTTTTATTATACTTGCAAAAAGTAAATGAAAAATAAAATATTAGTTCATGATGCCATTTTTTTTTTCGTATGTGACAATTTGTTTCTGTCACCACTCTTTTTTGTTTGAAATGTATTTATAATTTTTATGAAATCACCAATTATTATTATTATTATTATTATTATTATTATTATTATTATTATTATTATTATTATTATTATTATGTTCTCTCTTTTTCTTTTCTTTTTTTTTTTTTGTATTTTTGCCCCTTATTTTACAAATAAAAACAATGCATAAGTGTTAATACATTTAATGTCAAATAAATTATAACTCATGTCTCTTCATCTTACTTGTAACTTCTTATATTAAATATTATTCATGACTTTTGTATGTTTCATTTTTCATAATTCTTATAAATATTTTAATTAATGTTTAAAAAATATAATAAAAAATTGTAATAATAAAGACATAATAAAACTTTTAATTTTTTGTTACTAAGAGTTTGTATAGAAAATTAGTACTCCTACAAAATATAGAGGAAATTAAAACATATAAAATATTTTCAACGTAATACAATATATTGTTAATTTCAACATATTACCTCTTATTCCATTTACTCCACCACGGTGAATATTTTGTTCTACTATAGACAAATGAATAGTTTGCACTTAAAATATGTAAAAAAAATAAATCTATTTTATGTGTTTAAAAAAATGAAAAAACGTTATCAATATTATCTTATATATTCGATACTAAACTAAATATAAATATTACATATAAATAATTCATATAGCCACGCAAAGCACGGATAATTTCACTAGTTTTGTATAACCTCGATTACTAAATTAGCAATGCAGGTATTAATTATTTAAATGTGAAACTACCCCTTCAAAAGAAATAATTCATGTATAATTATTTTAAAAGTTATTAAGATAAATCAAAGTTACTAAACCAAAATCAAAATTAAACCAATTTTCATTCAAAACCTCAGAGTTGATTTATGTGAGTGCCTCAGCCTCCATAACAGTGAAAATCAAACCAAATAAATAAATAAATATTGATGCAATTTGAGATTACTAAATACATGGTCTAGTAGAGAGGGAGAGACTGAAACAGAGAAACATATCCATGTTCCTATTTTGATTTTCAGGTGAAGATTCTAAATTATACAATAATCCATAATTTTGTTCCATAGCTTTCACAGTTGATCCACATTTATAAATTATGTGTTTCATTTGTTTTACAGTGGACATGTAGGGATGTGCATCAGTCGGTTCGGTTCAGTTTTATGTATTATCGGTTCGATGTATCGGTTTTCAGTTTTTAATACACTAAACCAATAAGATATTTTTATCGGCTTTCGGTCAATCGATTCTGGTACTTAATGGTTCGTTTTTCGGTTTAAGTAATAAGAAAATTTTTATCAAACAAATATATGACTTCTCTAATAAATTTTTCGTGACAAGACAACAATGTAACTTACACATGATCATAAAATAGAAACAATAAATACAAACATGAAATGAACTATACATACGTAACACAATGAAAAATTAAGAGGAATGGGATTCTTTAGGATTTGAGTTTTCACGGTTTGTATAATGTGGAGTTGTGAACACAAAGTCACAATGAAGTATGCATTGAAGGTTATATTACAAAGAGATAACTAGCATGATATTTAGATTAATACAATATTTATGTATAGGTAAAAGTAGTAAATTGTCATAGTCTTAATGGGTTATCGGTTTGCCTAATAACTCAATAGTAAAACCAATACCAAACCGATAACCCGATAATTTTTTTATAATACCATTAAAAACCTGTTAACCCAACAACCCAATAGCAATAAATCAATAACACTTTTTTGGTTGGATTTATCAGTCAGTTTGATTTTTGCACACCCATGATGACATGGATGTTTCTATTGCAATTATAAGCTTGTTGTTGATGTACTTTATCCTATAAATTGCATGTCGCACATTGTGCCCCTCCTACACAATCAATCTTCACGTCCTTCATCTCAATCATATTTTCACTCCCATTATTTTGCCTACTTTTGAGTGCATCTTTTCATGTCTATTATCTATAAAGGCTATCACTAGTCACTACCTTGAAATTTCTCAGGAAGATTATGAAGTAGTAACAGATGGAGTTTTATTAGAGGTGTCAAAAATCAGCCCAACTATAACTAACCCATCCAATCCGTCCATAATTTTAAGGGTTGGGCTCAATATAATTTTAATTGGGTTTACACTCAAGTCATTTAATCTTTAACCCCATTTCAAGAGAGTACTCAATTGAACCTAATTTAATCTTCAATTTTAACCCGTTTAAGACTCTTTATTAGTATTGATGTAATGCATGTTCCCATACTGAAGGTATGAATTACTAACTTATTTTATATCTTTTAAGATTTATCTATCCATTTGTAACTTCTTTTTTAAAATTTTCTTGAGTTGAAATTGAAATTGTGGTTATAAAACTTAAATAACAATATATTAAAATTAGGAAAAAAGGTCTGAAATATATTCAAACTTTGACCGAAATTGCTATTATGATACTAAACTTTGTAAATGACCTTTTACCCCTTTGCACTATTTAATAGTGTATTTTAAAGGTATATATGTGCTCATGCATCGTAAATATTGCATCATTATATATAGTAATGTGTCCACGTGGGTACATATATACCTTTAAAATATAGTATTAAATAGTGCAGGGGCTAAAAGGTCCTACATAATATTTGGTATTGTAACAACAATTTCGGCCAAAGTTGAAGTATATTTCAGACCCTTTTCCCTTAAAATTGTTGAGATTAAGCGGGTCAAATTGGGCGGGACAAGACCCAATCCGCTTTTAAGTCCATTTGAGCCCGAAGTAAACTTGAATAGGTCAAAACCCAACCCAATTTCTATTTCAACCCATTTTAATATCTCTAATTTCAACTCAACCCACTGATTTGCTATCCATAAGTTTTATCATAGAAAATGGTGTTTAGAGTATAAAAATTCACTTGGCATGAATTACTTTATACATTAGACTACTGTCGTGTTTAGATTTGAAATGAACAAAAGGTTAGTCAATTAGTAAAAAACATCTCACATATTAGTTTCCTTATTGGTTAAATAATGTGAGATTAGTTATAATAAGATTATCTACAAAGCTTGAGCTTGAACATGAGCACCATAAACAACATAGAATAAATGAGCTCGATCAAAGCCCTATGAAGTTGCACATTGTGAGACACATTAACATCTATGCATGTTGTATTTGATAGGAGCCAAAAGATTGATTAAAGGAAAAATTACCTATCTATGCATTTTTTTTAACCATATTTTCTATTGTTCTCTATTTCAAAAGATTACAAAAATCCCTCTTTCCACTCACATTATCTCCTTTCCGGATGCATCATTTGGAACAATCTCAAATACACGATCTCTCTTCCTTTTTTCGCTTCTAAAATTATTCCATTGTATTATTAGTTACTTTCATCACTCCACATTTGAATTTCAAATATTTTCTCTTTTCAATTCATCAATTGCAGGTTATTGGAGAGGTAGTTCTTATTCATCTTCTTCATCCATTTTTTTCTTTCAAGTTCAACAGTATCAATCTTTTTTTTTTAAAAAAAAAAATAGACTTTCATCTATATATTTCTGATATATATGGATGAAGTTCTATCTTTTATTATTGAGATTACCCAAATAGTTTCAACCATTGATGATAATTTACATAATATATTTGATTCTCACGATGAAGGTTTTATTCTAAATAGATATAAATAAATAAACAATTCATTATTCATGAAGAATCTGACATTGGAAAAGTCGAAGAAGGATGCATGCTTGAGTTCTAAATCTACTGTTGAAAAAACACTAAAAAAGAAGGAAGAAAGTTGGATATGTCATTACTTGATCATCACTACCAACGATACAGATGTTTAATATATCTCATTATTTTTTTATTCTAAATTAGTCTTTGTTAGTTTTATTGCTGATCTGATACATCACTGCTACATCAGTCTTTGTTTTATGCAATGTATCATGTTCATATTTAAGGTATTGATACATAACTCTAATATTGTTGAATCTTCAAGTAGTGTTTATCATGTTCAATATAAATGTACTTGATAAATAAACATTACCTAATGCATCATTTACATGTATCAAGTTATATAATGTATCTTCAATCCGGATACATAAATTATAATGTTCTATAACTTGAGTACTATGTATCAAATCCAACAATAGGCATATTATACATATTATTGACAATCTTTTACTACCAAATACATACACCCAAAATTATTTAACTAAAAGGCTATGTGTCTGTACACATTACCCAATAAATACACTTGATACATAAACTCCTAATATTCTATAGCTAAAACACTGTGTATCAAATTAATTGATATGTGCATGATACATAATATATATAAAATTCAATAGTTTTCAAACTTTATTACATGTATCATATACTATCAACTGATTACCATTGTGTTACCATTGTGTTATGTATCACACTAAAAATATGTTATTTGGAATAATTACATGTGTAATGTATCTTTTTATAAAATACAATATTTCTCAAACAAAATAAGATACATAAATAGTAAGATAACATGCACTAATTTTTTATGCATGATACATTAGTTTGAATTTATACTAAATGTATGTGATACATAGCAATTACCACACAGACATGTATCCATCAAAGTTATATATCTCTTAAGCCTTTTTGTATGTTTTATCAATTCATAGAGAATACATTGAAAATCCAGGCTCTTGTTTCTTCATCTTAACGATGTATCTGATTTACAAATTTTTCCTCAACTCATCAATCTCTAATTCATCTGCAATGACTAATTTGAGATTCACAAAACCAATAATTTGACCAACAACAATTTTATCCCTTTTTTATTGTTCATACCTCACCTCACTTTCCTAGATTTCAAAATGTCTCAACATGATGGAAAAGTTCATGTTGTATTAGTACAATTTATCAACAAGTTTGATTCAAAAATTGACAGTTTTTTTGGAAGAATGGGAAGAAGAATTTTGAATTTTGAATTATGCTAGTCTGTTACAATTTGTCAATTAATGTACCGATCTAAAACCAAACAGTAATATATCGATCTAAAACCAAAAACCTTATGGACAATCTTTACTACTTTAATGTATCAGGTAGGATTACAATACTTAGAAATCTACTAAATATGTTAGAAATAGTAATGTTTCCTATCTCGAGATCACAAATTAAAAAATCGATTACACAACAGTGCATGTAAATCTATATCTTTCATTATCAGATTTCTTTACCTTGAATTTAAAGTTATAAATAGCAATATATCATGCATAATTTTTATGGGCATGATACATAAATATATAAAAGTTGATACATGTAAATCCGTCAAGTTGCTCTATCAATATTGTGTGCTTCTACTTTTTCTCATTTTCTTACTCTGCAAGAGCAACAAAAATTCGAATTTGACATTTAGCATACAAGTACGTAGTCAATGTTACAGAGGAGGAAAACTCCATAGAGGCGGTGGCAACAACGACTCGAAAGGAGAGGCTGAGAGCCCTTAGCGAAGCTCAAAAACATGTCCAAACCACAGACGATGATAATAACAAGACTAGTGTGAAGATATTCATGAAAGGATCTTCAATGAACTGAGAAAAGAATTTTAAATCTCAAAATTTTCAACAATCTTGAATCAAAAATTGAAAGGATCTTCGATGAACTTGAATATTTACAAAATAAATCTTTTGTCCAACAACTATTCAATCACTTTTGTATCCTTCATAACTCACCTTGATTACCCAAAATTTCAACAAAAGTGTTTTAATCAAATCTGAAAGGTTTCTTTGCTGAATACAGGGGGGGGGGGTGGGGGGGGTGTTGAAGCAATTTGAAAATTTGATTTTTTTTCTTTCTTTCAAGATTTGCCTATGTATGATTGAAAGTAAGAAACGCGTAAGCGTAATTTATGAGATTTTATTAGATTTTTAGCTTTCATTTCCTATTTTAGTGTAACAGATTGATCATACTTGTTTATATAAAATTAATGTATACGGATGACGACTTATACATTTGGAAGGTACAAATTTTAAGGGATTATTGTAATTAGAAAAGGAGTAGGGATAGGATGTAATTTACTCCGTAAACTATGGGATTTACTTGGTTAAATTTTGTTCTAATTGATTGATTAGCCTTTAGTCGAGGCTTCCACGAATGAGAAATACAAGAACTCAATTGAAGAAGATGAAATAGTACGAAGAGATGAAGAAGAATAAAAACATGATTTCTTATTGAGAGTAGTATATTGTCTTCTATGTAATTACTGTACAAGTACAACATATATAATGCAGGATTAGTGAAGGGATTAATGAACTAACATTCAAACTACTTTCTAGATAGGTGGTTAGTAACTAACTTTTAAGTTAGTTATTTTGGTTACTATGGATTATCAGCTTTGCCCTTAGGCTTATTATTCAACGTTATCATTACTCCCCCTCAAGCTAGGAGGCATAAATATGTTGAGTGTTCCTAGATTGGAAGTTGGATAATAATGTTGTACTTTGCTTAGGCCTTTGGTCAGTAGATCAGAAGGTTGATCAGTTGTAGGAATATATTTGGTAGAGATCAATCCTTAACAATTTTTTTCTTGATAAAATGATAGTCTATTTCTTTGTGCTTTGTCCTTTCACGGTAGACTGGATTAGCTGCAATTTTGATTTCTGCTTTGCTATATGTGTATACATCAGTAGGTTGCTTTATGTCAATACCAAGTTCTTTCATAAGTCCAAGAAACCACACTAGTTCTGAAGTTACAAATGCCATGCTTCTGTATTCTGCATCTGCAGAACTTCTAGATATAGTAGACTGCTTCTTTGATTTCCTAGCGACTAAAGAATCACCATACTTGATAAGATATCTTGCTACTAATGGGGGATAGACACCCAATCTGAGTCACAGTATACAGTGACTATATTCTTCTGATTGCTCTATGATCCTTTCGCTTTTTTTACTATTCTTAAAGCAGCTTCCATGTGAGATTTCTTAAGTTGTTGGAGAAATTGACTTAGAGTTTGTACTCCATATGTTATTTAAGGTTTTATCGTATTCAAATATAAAAGTTTGCCAATTAATCTTTGATACATTGCTTGGTCAGTTTGGTGGATCTAATTTGCCTCATGTCTTAGTGTGTTCATAGAACTACATGGTGGTCAACTTGATATGGATGTTTAATGGTGTAACATCTAAAAAATTGAAATAACTAGGAAGGAATGAATATCTAGAAATTTTGTTAAGTTAGAATAAGTTGAGTTTTGGTCAGCTTCAAACGGCCATAACTCCTAGCTCAAGATGATTTAGGTGTACTTCCAGATATGGTAGGAAAGCTCTTGGAATAATCTTTCCAAAGCAGCCAAATTTTTATGATTCCAAGTTTGTATGATTGAGATATGCCCTTTGGAAGTTGGGCCGTTCGAATAAGGAAAGTCTAAACCGGATTTTGGAAGGGCATTTTAGTCTTTTCCTTGCCAATTGTTTTAATTCATTTTTAGGAGTTTATTTGGGGTAAAGTCAGATTTTAGTCAATTTAGAAAAGTTGGAGTTCAAGCTAGGGCTTGGAGAAAAGAGAAAAGAGGAGAAAGGAGAAGAGAAATGATCAAGAATTGTCAAGATTGTTCGAGTTTAGCTTGTGGATTTCGTCAAGGGGTGATCCCTACAAGGTATGTGAGATCACATAGCATTGGGTTAGTTCATCCACGCGCCAAATCATGTTTTATTTCAGTGACTTAAGTCTTTGAAGGTTTAGAAATTGAATTCTTGATGGGTTTGTTGAAGTTCCTTTGAATTCTTGATTCGTTGAAATTATTAAGGAGTTGTTTGATCCTAATTCATGTAATTAGTTTTGATTTCAAGTAGAATCTGATATATTTGTATGGTTTAGTCGATTCTAAATGTTTGGGGGGAAAAACCATTGAAGTTTAGAGGGTTTAGAGATGAAAAATGAGCAAGAAAAGTCGTCAAACACCCGGGGAAAAGGGTGGGGCATCGCGTCAGCCAGCACGGCCCAAAAGGGTTTCTGAATTTTCACGCTTGGGGCACCGTACCAACCAGCGCGCCCCAGACCAGTCTCCGAATTTTGAGGGCTGGCGCCCCGCGCCTCTCAGAGCGCCAGGGACGCCAGTTCTCCCCATTCGTCCCCCATCTTTTCGTACTTGTTCCTTAGCAATGTACCTATGTTTCTTAGTTGATTCCAACACTATTAGGTACATATAAACATCATGAAATCATCCATAAACATGAGATCATGAACCTTGAATCCATTTCAATTCAAGTAAAGTTAAAAGTCAAGTCTAGAAGTCAAGAAGCAAGTCAAAGAGAAGTTTATAAAGTTTTCAAAAGTCTTTCACAAACGTTTTAAATTTGCTTTAAGACTTAAGTTTCAAGTTAAGTAAAGAGTAAAGAGTAAAGATTTGAGTTCATTTATCCAAAAGCTATAAGGGAACTAAGTATTCCCAAGAGTTTAAAATGTTTTCACATTTGAACAAGAAAGGGAAACAACGATTTTCAAGAGAGCTTTTAAGCTAAAGTTTTGAGTAATTATCTCAAACAAAAGAAAGAAGTTTTGATTTAAATCATATGAGCTAAGTATATTTGGGAGTAGTATTGAGCACCGATATGGGGATGCGAGTTCATATTAACTCAAGTCTCCATAAACCATGTAACCATCATGGGTAGTAAATGATCATACTTTTTAGATGACTCCTTAAGATGCTTTTAGCATAGATTTGTGCATCCACTTAGTTAATGCATTCTATATGAAGGGAAAGTATAGGACAGTTCTAGCAGCGTGGTTAAGACATTGTATCACCACTTAGGCTCATAGTGGTGGTTTTTGGTTAGAGAATCTCCCACAGAAACTATATTACTTTATTATATGAGTAAAGTTGAGTTTGTTATTGCTTTTTCTTTAACGAACTATATTTTTTGACACTATTTTTACAAGCTTTCCATATATTGCATATGATTTATTACTTTATATTGCGTTAAGTTATTCAGGAGTTGAGTAAAGCCAAAGTAAGTGTTTCTTTTTCAGATTCTTTTCAAGCTTAAGTTATGTTTAGCATTCCAACTCGCATACTCATACATTCAATGTGCTGATGCCAGTTGGCCTACATCTTATTATGACGTAGACGCACGTAATCAAGATTAATATCCAGCACCGTGTTGATCTAGTTGAGCACTCAAAGTCAGTTGGTGAGCCTCTTTGCATTTCGGAGGACTATTTTTATCATTTTCTTTGAGTATTTCATTGTTAGGATGATTGGGGGTCTTGTCCCGATATCCCTCTTTGTTTTAGAGGCTTTATAAATAGTTAGTAGTTCAGTTGTCTTTACATTATCATTTCATATGTTAAGACTTGAGTTACCATTTTTGCCAAGTTGAATGTTGACTTTTAAACATTCTAAGTTATTTTATTAAAACATTGAGTAAGTGCATTTGATCATTGCAATAATGCTTAGAGTCTTCCACTAAGTAAGTAAGCCAGGCCAAGGGTTTGCTTGGGGCCAACAATGGTTCTTGAGTGCCATCCATGTTCGGGGTGTAGGCTCAGGGCGTTACAAACTTGGTATCAGAGACTAGAGTTCAAGATTCCTAGAAAGTCTATGAAGCCATTTTTGTAGAGTCCTGGTTATCAGTGTGAAATGTGCCACATCTATAATTAGGAGTCTACGACAATTAGGAAAATCTTCTCACTTTTTTCGCACTCATTTCGTTCGTTAGAGTTTGATCTATAAAAAGTTTCTTTCTAATTCGTGCTTACGCATGTTTTTTAGTTAATCATGCCTCCATAAAGAGCTGTCAGATGTCATCCTACCATGTGTAATGTTGAGGAGTAAAAGTTACCAAATGCACTTGAAGTGCAACCTCAAGATGAAGTCACTAATGCTGAATTCAGGGAAGCAATTAGGATGCTAATTCAATCTATGACTAATCAGTTGCCAGAGGAGCTAGACAAGAAGTGACTGATACTTCGAGGATCTGAGAATTCTTGAGGATGAATCCTCCAAGTTTCACAGGTTCAAGCACTACTGAGGATCTAGAGAACGTCATTGAGGAACTGAAGAAAGTATTTGAGGTTATGCATGTTGTCAATACTGAGCGAGTTAAACTAGCTGCATATCAACTGAAGAATGTTGCTAGGACTTGGCATGACCAATGGAAAGAGGGTAGAGCTAAGGATGCACCACCTGCGAGTTGGGCATGTTTTGAGGAGGCTTTCTTAGGGCATATCTTCCCCCAAGAACTGAAAGAGGCTAAGGTAAAAGAATTTCTTACCTTAAGTAGGATTCCTTGAGTGTTCATAAGTATGGGTTGAAGTTCACCCAGCTATTCCATTATGCGTCGGAGATGGTTGCGGTTATGAGGAGTAGAATAAGTCTGTTTGTGGCTGGGTTGTCCTGTCTATCAAGCAAAAAGGGTAGGGAAGCGATGCTAATCGGGGATATTGATATATCGAGGTTAATGGTATATGTGCAGCAGGTTGAGGAAGAGAAGTTGAGGGATAGGGAGGAATTCAGAAATAAGAAAGCTAAGACAAGTAATGAGTCTAGACTGAAAATTAACATAAACCATTTGTCCTTTCAGCAAAAGCAAAAGGGACCTGCTCCATCATCTACTAGTGCACCTGCACCCAAAAACAAATATGAGTATAATGGTTAGAATTCGTAGAAATTCAGAGCTAGACCTGCACAGTCTCAAGGTAGTGTGGCACAAGGAGGTAACTAAGCTCCTACATGTGTTAGGTGTGGCAGAACCTACCCAAGTAAGGGTCGTGATGGCCAGTCAGGTTGCTTCAAGTGTGGAAAAGATGGACACTTCATGAAAGAGTGCCCTAAGAACCGGCAAGGTAGTGGGAGTCGGGGCAATAGAGCCCAATATTCATCAGTTGCTCTACCAGACAGGGCTACACCTAGAGGAGCTACTTCTGGTACTAGCGGTGGAACAAACTATATTTATGCGATCACTAGTCGCCAAGGGCAAGAGAACTCTCCAGATGTTGTCACTGGTATGATCAAAGTCTTTACTTTTGATGCTTATGCTTTGCTAGACCCGGGAGCAAGTTTATCTTTTGTAACCCCTTATGTTGCAAATAAGTTTGATGTTATTCCTAAGAAACTCTGTGATGATTTAATTGAGTTAGACATGGTAGATTTCGACGTCATTTTAGGTATGTACTGGATTCATGTCTGTTATGCCTCCATTGATTGTAAAACTCGAGTTGTTAAGTTCAAAATTCCTATTAAGCCAGTCTTAGAGTGGAAAAGTAGTTCTCATTTTATTTCATACCTTCAGGCAAGAAAGTTAGTTTCCAAGGGGTGCGTCTATCACTTAGGCCGAGTTAATGACTCTAGTAGTTCGGTAGTACCTAAGGGTCGTTTTAATTCGTACCTTAAGGCAAGAAAGTTAGTTTCCAAGGGGTGCGTCTATCACTTAGGCCGAGTTAATGACTCTAGTGTTAAGATACCTCATATTTAGTCAGATCCTATTGTAAAAAAGTTTCCAGAAGTCTTTCCAGATGATTTACCCGAAGTCCCTTCTGAGAGAAAGATACACTTCGGCATAGATATTCTTCCCGATACTCGTCCTATCTCTATTCCGCCATATAGAATGGCACCAGCAAAGTTGAAAGAGCTTAAAGAACAGTTGAAAGATATGCTAGATAAGGGTTTAATTCGAGCAAGTGTCTCACCTTGGGGCGTTCCAGTCTTATTTGTGAGAAAGAAAGATGGTTCCCTTAGGATATGTATAGATTACTGCCAATTAAACAAGGTTACCATCAAGAATAAGTATCATCTTCCAAGAATTAATGATATTTTCTATCAGCTTCAAGGTGCTTCTTGTTTTTCTAAGATAGACATCAGATCTGGCTACCATCAGTTGAAAGTAAGAGAGTGTGACATTCCTAGGACAGCATTCAGGACCCGTTATGGTCATTATGAGTTTCTGGTCATGTTGTTTGGTTTAACCAATGCACTCGCAGCGCTCATGGACCTTATGAATAGAGTATTCAAGCCTAATTTGGATATGTTTACTATCATTTTCATTGATGGTATTCTAATCTATTCGAGGAATGAGGAAGATCATGCTAGTCATCTCAGAATAGTTCTTCAGAATTTGAATGATAAGGAGTTATATGCTAGGTTCTCTGAATATGAGTTTTGGCTTGAGTCTGTGGCATTCTTAGGCCACATAGTTTCCGGTGATGAAGTTTGAGTTGATACCGAAAAGATAGAGGGAGTGTAGAGTTGGCCTAGACCCACATCTCCAACTGATATTAGGAGTTTCTTGGGTTTGGCTAGCTATTATAGAAGGTTCATAGAGGGGTTCTCATCTATTTTACCCTCTTTGACCAATTTGACTCAGAAGAGAGTGAAGTTTCAATGGTCTGAAGCTTGTGAGAAAAGCTTTCAGGAATTGAAAAAGAGGTTGACTACTGCCCTGGTGTTGACCTTACCAGAAGGAACTCAAGGTTTTGTGGTGTATTGTGATGTATCTAGAGTTGTTTTGGGTTGTGTGTTAATGCAGAATGACAAGGTTGTAGCTTATGCCTCTAGACAGTTGAAAATTCGTGAGAAGAATTACCCAACCCATGACTTATAGTTGGATGCTCTAGTATTTCCATTGAAGATATGGCGTCATTATTTATATGGTGTTCATATTGATGTATTCACTGATCACAAGAGTATTCAGTATATGTTTTCTCATAAAGAGCTTAATCTCAGACAAAGGAGTTGGTTGGAATTACTCAAGGATTATGACATGAGTATTCTTTTATCACCCAGGTAAGGCTAATGTGGTTGCTAATGCTTTCAACAGGTTGTCTATGGGTAGTACCGCCCATGTTAAAGAAGAAAAGAGATTGTTAGCGAGAGTTATACATAGACTTGCATGCTTAGGAGTCCGACTAATGGATTCCACAAAAGGAAGAGTAGTGGTAATGAATGGGACTAAATCTTTATTAGTGTCAGAAGTTAAAGAAAAGCAAGACCAAGTTCCTATGTTCCTTGAATTGAAGGAAAATATTCATAAGCAAAAAGTATTAGCTTTTGAACAAGGGGGAGATGGTGTATTAAGATATCAAGGTAGATTGTGTGTACCAATGGTGGATGGACTCCAAGAGAGGATCATGGAGGAAGCTCATAGCTCCAGATATTCCATTCATCCGGGTTCCACGAAGATGTATCGCGATTTGAGAGAAATCTATTGGTGGAGTAACATAAAGAAGGGAATTGCAGAATTTGTCGCCAAGTGTCCAAATTGCCAACAAGTTAAAGTAGAGCATCAAAGGCTCAGTGGTTTAGCTCAGAATATAGAACTTTCAGAATGGAAGTGGGAGATGACTAATGTGGATTTCATCACAGGTTTACCAAGTTCTCACAGGCCGCATAATTATATTTGGGTGATTGTCAACAGAATGACAAAATCATCCCATTTTTTGCCGCTAAAGAGCACCCATAGAGTAGAGGACAATGCCAAGTTGTGTCATTAAAAAGTGGTTAGACTTCATGGAGTTCCAGTCTCCATTATTTTAGATAAAGGTGCGCAATTTACTACACAGTTTTGTAAGTCATTCCAAAAATGCTTAGAGGTGAACTTAAGTACTGCCTTTCATCCTCTGACAAATTAGCAATCACAGCACACTATTTAGACCTTAGAGATTATATTGAGGGCTTGTGTGATTGATTTCAAAGGTAATTGGGATGATCACCTACCTATCATCGAGTTCTCTTACAACAATAGTTACCACTCTAGCATCTGAATGGCTCCTTATGAAGCTCTTTATGGGAGAAGATGTAGATCTCCTATTGGATGCTTTGAAGTTGGTGAAGCAAGGTTGATAGGACCAGATTTACTTCATCAAGTTATGGAGAAGGTGAAGTGATTCAAGAGAGGTTGAAAATGGCACAGAGTCTTCATAAATCCTACACTGATGTTAAGAGGAGGGAGTTAGAGTTTGAAGTAGATGATTGGGTATACTTGAAAGTTTCACCCATGAAATGTGTTATGTGTTTTGCTAAGAAGGGGAAGCTTAGTCCCCGGTATATTGGCCCTTACAGAATATCAAAAAGGGTAGATAGTGTAGCTTATGAGTTGGAGCTACCATAAAAGTTAGTTGTGATTCATCCAGTCTTTCACATCTCTATGTTGAAGAAGTGCATGGGTGATCCTTCATTGATCATGCCAATTGAAGATATTAGCATTAAGGATAGCTTATATGATGAGGAGATTTTGGTTCAGATTCTAGATCGCCAAGTTCGCAAATTGAGGACTAATGAAGTAGCATCAGTCGAAGTTCTTTGGAGGAACCAATTTATTGAGACAGCTACTTGAGAAGATGAGGAGGATATGAAGAAGAGATATCCACATCTCTTCGAATCCAGAGAAATTCTAGATTAAGGTACTAATTCTCTTCTTAGTACTCTTTAACTTATGAGATTGCATGTTGTGTTTGCATTGCTTGTTGAGTGTTTGAGTTGAATGTTAGATGTTACATCTTTAGCCTAGTAAGAGTAATCTCATTCAAGGACGAATGTTCCCAATGGGGAGATATTGTAACATCTCACAAATTGAAATAACTAGGAAGGAGTTAATAATTAGAAATAGTCGTTTTTGGAAAGAATGAAAATCTGGAAATTTTATTAAGTTAGAATAAGTTGAGTTTTGGTCAGTCAAATGAACATAACTCCTAGATCAGGATGAGTTAGGTTTACTTTCAGATATGGTATGAAATCTCTTGGAAAATTCTTTCCAACACTGCCTAGTTTACGTGATTCCGAGTTTGTATGAGTGAGATATGCCCTTTGGAAGTTGGGTTGTTAGAATAAAGAAAGTCTAAACCGAATTTTGGAAAAGCGTTTTAGTCTTTTCCTTACCAATGGGTTAAATTCATTTTTAGGAGTTTATTTGGGGGTAAATTCAGATTTTAGTCAGTTTAGAAAAGTTGGAGTTCACGCTAGGGCTTGGAGAAAAGAAAAAAAATGGAGAAAGGAGAAGAGAAATCAAGAATCATCAAGATCATTCGAGATTAGCTTGTGGATTTCGTCAAGGGGTAATCCCTATGAGGTATGTGAGATCACATAGCATTAGGTTAGTTCACGCACGCGCCAAATCATGTTTTATTTCAGCAAATTAAGTCTTTGAAAGTTTAGAAATTGAATTCTTGATGGGTTTGTTAAAGTTCCTTTGAATTCTTAAATCGCTGAAATTGTTGAGGAGTTGTTTGATCCTAATTCATGTAATTAGTTGTGATTTTGAGTAGAATCTGATGTATATGGATGGTTTAGTCAATTCTAAATGTTAGGGAAAGAACCATTGAAGTTTAGAGGGTTTAGAGATGAAAAACGGCAAGAAAAGTCATCAAACACTTGGGGAAAAAGGTGGGGCATCGTGCCATCCAGCGCACCCCAAAAGGGTTTCTGAATTTTCACTCTTTGGGCACTGCGCTAGCCAGCACACCCCAGAACAGTCTCTGAATTTTGAAGGCTAGCGTCCCGCGCCTCTCAGAGCGCCACGGGCACCAGTTCTCCCCATTCGTCCCCCATCTTTTCGTACTTCTTCCTTAGCAATGTACCTATGTTTCTTAGTTGATTCCAACACTCTTAGGTATATCTAAACATCATGAAATCATCCATAAACATGAGATCATGAACCTTGAATCCATACTTCAATTCAAGGAAAGTTAAGATTCAAGTCTAGAAGTCAAGAAGCAAGTCAAAGGGAAGTTTATATAGTTTTCAAAAGTCTTTCACAAACATTTTAAATTTGTTTTAAGACTTAGGTTTCAAGTTAAGTAAAGAGTAAAGAGTAAAGAGTTGAGTTCATTTCTCCAAAAGTTATAAAGGAACTAAGTATTCCCAAGAGTTTAAAATGTTTTCACATTTGAACAAGAAAGGGAAACACCAATTTCCAAGAGAGCTTTTAAGCTAAAGTTTTGAGTAATTATCTCAAACAAAAGAAAGAAGTTTTGAATTAAATCATATGAGCTAAGTATATTTTGGGAGTAGTATTGAGTACCGATATGGGGATGAGAGTTCATATTAACTCAAGTCTCCATAAATCATGTAGCCATCATGGGTAGTAAATGATCATACGTTTTAGATGACTCCTTAAGATGATTTTAGCATAGACTAGCACATCCACTTAGTTAAGGCGTTCTATATGATGACAAAGTATAGGATAGTTTTGGCAGCGTGGGCAAGATGTTTTTTCACCATATAGGCTCATAGTGGTGGTTTTTGGTTAGAGAATCTCCCACAGAAACTATATTGCTTTATTATATGAGTAAAGTTGAGTTTGTTATTGCTTTTTCTTTAACGAACTAAGTTGTTTTCCACTGTTTTTACAAGATTTCTATATATTGCATATGATTTATTGCTTTATATTTAGTTAAGTTATTTCGGAGTTGAGTAAAGCCAAAGTAAGTGTTTCTTTCAGATTCTTTTCAAGCTTAAGTTCTGTTTAGTATTCCAACTCGCATACTCGTACATTCAATGTACTGATGCCAGTTGGCCTACATCTTATTATGATGCAGGCGCAGGTAACCAGGATCAGCTTCCAGCGCCTCGTTGATCTAGTTGAGGACTTAGAGTTAGCTGGTGAGCCTTCTTGCATTCTGAAGGACTCTTTTTATCATTTGGTTTCAGTATTTCAATGTTTGGATGATCGGGGCTCTTGTCCCGTCATCCCTCTTTGTTTTAAAGGCTTCATAGACAATTAGTAGTTCAGTTGTCTTTACATTATCATTTCATATGTTAAGACTTGAGTTGCCTTTTTGGCCAAGTTGAATGTTGACTTTTAAACATTCTATAAGTTCTTTTATTTAACCATTGAGTAAGTGCATTTGATCATTGTAATAATGCGTAGAGTCTTCCGCTGAGTAAGTAAGTCTTCCAAGTCCAACTCTAGATATGACTTCTAAAGTGTATTTTCTTTGATGCATCACAATTCCTTCCTTAGACTTTGCAAATTCAATATCAAGGAAATATTTCAACTCACCTAGCTCCTTCATTTTAAAGGTTTATTTCAACTTCCCTTTGGTTTCCTCAAGTATTTCAAAATTGTCCTTGTAATTAGCATATTATCCACATAAATAAGATCCATGGATGTGCCTTTAGATTTTTTTTTGAATAAAAAAGGAGTGATTATAGTCACTTTGCTTGAAACCAAACTTTAACATCGCTTTAGTCAACTTATCATTCCATTTACATGTTTTAGTCCATATAAGGATTTAACTAGTCTGCAGAATGCATGTTTCTCCCCCTGACTCGTAAATCCTTGAGGCAGTTGCATATAAATATCTTCAACCAGATCACCTTGTAGAAAATCATTGAAAATATCCATTTGATGTATATGCCATTATTCTTGTGTTGTAGTTGATAGAACAGTTCTCGTTGTTTTCATTTTATCAACAGGTGAGAATGTTTCAATGTAGTCAATACCTTCCTTCTGGTTGTACCCTCAGCAACAAGCCCTGCATTTAGCCTTTCTACCTCTCCTACTGATTTATACTTGACTTTTTAGATCCATTTGCAACCTATGGGTAATTCCCAGTAGGCAAAAAAAAAAAATACCAAGTGTGATTATTATTTATTGCTTCTATCTCAGACTCCATTGCTTCTACCCACATTGAATCCATGACAGCTTTTGACTATGTTTTTGGCTCTGTGATTTAAAACATGGTTGTTATACATGCTTGGTTTTTCCATCATAGCATAGACAGTTGTCCAGACCATAAGGTGTGTCCTGATTTCCAAGGACACAAAGTAGTCCTTCCTCTTTTTGATTTTCTTTGTTGAGGTTGCACAACCTCTACAGGTTCTAGAGGAAGACTAGAAACTTGCTCAACTTCAGCTTATAGCATGTCTCTAGATGCTTGTGTCTGCACTTGTATATGCTGATGTTGATCAGGAATAGTAGGAGTGTCAGGGATTACATGATAAGTACATATTTGTAGAGTAAGCCAACTATTTGATTCTTCAACTGTTGAGGTGGTATCTACAAACATATGGTCAGTAGGGGAATCCCTATTATAAAATGGGAATATCTTCTCATTGAATAACACATCCCTGTTTACAAAGAACACACAATCAGTAAAGTCATATAAAATATATACTTTTTGAAGTTTTGGATATCTCATATGCACAAAAACTCGAGTTCTATATAAGAGTTTATTGTGTTGATTGTCATGTTCTAATTGAATGATTACTTTTTAGTTGAGGCTTCCATGAATGAGAAATACAAGAACTCAATCAAACAAGATGAAACAGTAATAAAATATGATAAAGAATAGAGGGATGAATTATTACTGAGAAAAGTATCTTGTCTTCTATGTAATTACTGTACAAGTACAATATATAAAATGCAGAGATTAGTGAAGGTATTAATCAACTAACTTCCTAACTCTTTTCTGGATAGATGGTTAGTAATTAAACTTTTAGTTAGTTATTTTGGTTACAGTGGACTGACATCTTTGCCCTTAGGCTTATTATTTAGCATTTTTGATAAATTTCCTTTACTTTATCCATGCCAATTATTAGAAATAGCCAATACTTATTTAGCATTTTCTTCAGATCAACTTGAATACCTTCACCGGAGACAATATGGTCAAGAAAAGCAGCAAAACTCAACAAAAACTGACATTTTCTAAACTTAGCATACAATTCACGATCCTTGAGAATTAAAACATAATCTTCAAATGCTCAACATGCTCATCCTCACTATGTGAGTAATCAAAACATCATCAATAAACAAAATCATGAACATGTTAAGATATTACTTAAAGGCCTTATTCATCAAATCCATAAACGATGTCAGGGCATTAGTCAAACCAAAAGATATTGCCAAAAACTAATAATCACCATACCATTTTTGAAAAGCCTTCTTCGGAGTGTGATTTTCCTTCACCATCAATTGATGATAACCCGACCAAAGGTCAATCTTGGAGTAGAAACTCACACCTTAGAGTTGATCAAACAAGTCATCAATCCTTGGAATATGATACTTATTCTTTATGGTAACCTTATTCATTGTCAATAGTTAATGCACATTCGGAAGGAACCATCTATCTTTCGAACAAGAAAAATTGGAGCACCCTATGGTGAGGTATTTGGTCTAAAGAATTCCTTATCTAATAAGTCTTTCTACTAATACTTTAATCTTTAAGTTCTATCGGGGCCATTGTAAAGAGTAATATATATAGGTTGTGTATTTGTGAGAAGGTCAATACAGAAATCTATTTTACTTTTCGAAGGAATACCAAGAAGATCATCAGGAAACACTTTAGAAAACTCATTTACAGTCAAAATAGACTCAAAAGTAGGGGTTTCAAAATATGTATAATGAACGCAACCCTTAGTAATCATTTTCCTAGATTTTATGCAAGATATAAATTGACCCTTAAGAGAACAATTTCCCCCTTCACATGGCATGATAGGTTCGTTCGGAACCTTATATGTTACCAATCAGGTCCTACAATCTATGGAATCATAAAATGAATGAAGCCAATCCATCCCAGGAATAACATCAAAATCTAAAATATCAAGCTCTACAAGATCAACATAGTGACTTTATGAGAAATATAAATAGGGCTATCTTTATAAAGTCTCTCAGAACCAGAATCACCTACGAGAGTAGAGATATAAAAATGATTAGAAGGGATTTCAAGACCAATATCAAATTGTATGGACATATAAGGGGTAACAAATGATAATATAGCACCCAACATATCGGTCAGAACATCTAGATAACCCCCATGATCATGTCGAGTCTCTAGAGCATAGAACCTATTCTAAAGTGGAGCACCCGAGGTAGAACTACTAGGCTGAGCTTACCTACCACCCCTCCCCTTTGGTCAAGAAATTTCTCATCTTGTGGCCACTCCTCCCACAACTAAAGAACTCATATGTATCTTCTAAGTACTTTCACAATTGACTCTTGTCACACCTTTGGCAAGTAGGAGTAGAAGATCCATTACCTGCAATTTTTTTAGGCTTGGGGTTAGACACCCTACCCTTGTTGAACTTATGAGTCATAGAATTATAAGAACCTTGACCCAAAAACCTTTTCTAGAATTGAGATGACCATGTCCACCGTACCTAGAATGAGAAAAGTCACCATTGCCAGTCCTTGACATTTTTTAATCCCTAGATTTCCCCTTTAGCTTTTCCTTTTTCATATATCAAGTGTGTGTTCTAAACAAATATATATCCATCTTCTTAATCAACATGGCGATACGACACTCTTTTACCACCATTTCAGACACAGCCAACACAAGCATACTCACTTTTTCCCTAGAGTCAACAACCATAATGGGTGCATACTTAGCCAATTGAATGAACTTAGAAGCATACTCCTTCATACTCATATTTCCTTGATGATGGTTGATAAACTGAAGCATCTGTTGTTCCCTTATCTCAATGGGAAAGAAACGATCAAGAAACGCCCTTTTGAATTTTTCCCAATTAAGAGGACCCACATCAATAGCCTTCACTTCCTTCAATTGGTCAAACCAAACTTGAGCAACACCCTTAATTTGATAAGCGATCAATTCCACCTTTTCCACAGGTGACACTCCCATATTTTCCACTATTTTATACACCTCATCAAAGAAATCTTGAAGATTTTCACGCTGAGGCTACCCCCTTGACGTAAACATGGGACCTAGGATCACGAGTGACATATCATAAGCAAAACTGAATATATCTATGGAAGTTAAATTAATACGGAAGCTAAAAATCATGAGATAACTAATAATGGGGAAATACTTAAAACTGGTCTAAATGTATCAATACTGAATAAGAGTTTAGTGCTACTGAACAATCACTCAGATACTAAAGATGAATCAAAAACTATGTCTGAAAAAGCCTCCAACTGACTAGAGTTACAGGGACATGTCCCCAGCTAACCCTCACAAACCTGAAACTGAAATGAAAACCTGAGAAAAAAAACATGTCTGTTGTCCTCAAAGTATGAGGACTCACTACTGATGTTGCTGAGTATGGATCGGGAATTGATCTGCACATGATTCAAATGTTGTTACATCATGAAAGAATGTAGTGCAGAGTATGCGTCAGTACTTGGAATGTACTGAGCATGCAAGATATACAATATAACGGAACAAGTATGTAAGCTGAACAAAGCATAGCTGAGCAATGACATAATCTGAACATAATGTAAATATTGAATCATAACTAAAAATAACTTAACTGAATGCATTGACTAAGTATATATCATGTTGAGACTGACTACAAAATTATAACTAAAAGCCTGGTCAAATGCACTAGAGTCTGACTATGGGAGCTACTACTAACCGACATAACCACCACGTGAGCTAACTTTGGTATCCGATATATACACCCCATAAAAGGGCCCGATATACCTTGCGAAGGATATAAAGGCATGACTGGCATGATCAATAAAATTGATGCCTATAAAAGGGACTTAACATACAGGGGCACGTAGTTCTAGGACTCTTAAGGTATGCTGAAACCCTAGTCCACACTGTGCTAAGCCTACTCCCAACTGAATATGTATATGATACATTATGACTAAAATACTGCAATGCTGAATAGCTCAAAATACTGACATGAAAATATGAAAATGTAATAATTATATATACTGATAATGTGACATTCTAAGGCTGAAGCATGTATATACGTCTAATTGACCTAGCATGTGTAATTCATGAACTAAAAAAATCTACACAACTAGGGTTTTCAATATCCTGCAAAGAACTAAGCAATGATTCCACGAAAATATGATAATCTGATTAGGAATACTCTAACAGCTAAATCAAAACTATTATCTAAGGTTTTAGAAACCCTAGGTCTAAGAAAGATATAGAGAATCAAGAATCCAACTGAATTCTAGGGACCTAGTGGATGAAAGGAACCCACTAGTGAAATCCCATATACCGCGTGATGAATTTAATGGAGAAATCTTTCAATTTTGGGGTTGGAACTGAAGAAAACCTGATACTTTCTTGGAAGGGTTGGGTCACCTTTTTTCTCCTCTTTTTCTCTAAGTTTGATGAATTTTGGTGAATAAATTGCTTAGGGTAAGTTCTGACTGAGTTACTAGGCTTAAACTAACCAAATCGACATAGTTTAGGTTTCCAACGCATAGGGAAAAAGACCAAAATGACCCTCACTTAAAATCTGGCAGGGCCATCGATGGGCCTGACCAACGGACCGTGGACTGACCGACGGTCCGTCCTAGCTAGGTGTCATTTGGCTTCAGAGAGCTGGTGTTGAGAGTCACGATCCACAAATCGTGGTCTGACCTACGATCCGTAGGTCCGACCGTGGGTTGTGCCTTTACTCAATTTTATGGGTGGAGTTGAGGTGACCAACTATGGACCCCACCTACAGTCCTTGGCTCAGTCTATGGTCCATAGGTGGCCTCCGTCTTTGGCACTTGCAACTTTTGAAAATCTAGAATTTTGTTCCTTCTTAAATCTGGGGTGTTACATTATCTCTCCCTTGGGAACATTCATCCTTGAATGAAGACTAAACTAGATGAGTATGAAGGGAAGGAGCTGCAATCCCTACCACTAAGTACTAGAAACTGATATATGACTAAACTGAGTTCCAAGAACATACAAATACGTTGAAAATTCAAGGGCGACTGAAGGAACAAAGTACTGAGATTGATTTTACACAAGAGTAAATTGAGAGACTGGAAAGGAACTATTACTTCAAGTTGAAATGGAATCAGAAGATAACATATGAGGATACTTGGACTTCATGGTTTCTTCTACTTCCCAAGTAGCTCGGTCTACGGACTGACTCCTCCAAAAACCTTCACTGAAGCGACTTCTTTATTTCTCAACCTTCGAACCTAACGATCAAGAATTTCAAATGGCACCTCCTCAAAAGTGAGACTATCCTTCACAGCCTCAATTTCAACTGGTACTATCGATGCCAGATCACCCACACACTTCTTCAACAAGAAAATGTGAATGACTAGATGGACCGCTGCTAGTTCTGCTTGAAACTCTAACTCATAATCCACACAATCCTTTTTAGGATACTTTAAGGACCTATATATCTGGGACTGAGCTTCCCTTTCTTGCCAAATCTCATCACCCCATTCATAGGTGACACTTTCAGGAAAACCTAATTATTGATTTCAAACTCCAAGTCTCTTCTCCTTAAATCTGTATAAGATTTCTGATGACTCTGAGTTGTCTTAAGTCTATCTATGATGAGCTGAACTTTTTCCATAGCCTCATAACGGAATCTGGCCCTATTAAAGCATATTCACCTACTTCAAACCAACCAATCACGACCTGCATCTACACCCATATAGTGCCTCATACGGGGCCATCTGAATACTGAAATGGTAGCTATTATTGTAGGGGAACTCTATGAGAGGTAGGTGATCCTCCTAACTACCCAGGAAATTAATCATGCAAGATCTCAACATGTCCTCTAAGGTCTGAATGGTACATTCTGCCTGACCATCCGTCTGTGGATGAAATGATGCACTGAAATTCACCTGAGTCCCAAGACCTTTCTGAAATGATTTCCAGAAATTATAGGTAAACTAAGGACCTCTATTTGAGATGATAGGCAAGGGAACTCCATGCAACCTGACTATCTTATTAATGTAGAGTGTAGCGTAGTCCTCTACTGAATCTATAGTCTTGACAGCCGAGAAATGAGCGGACTTAATAACTCTATCTACTATCACCCAAATGGATCATACTGTCTGCGAGTATGAAGTAAACCCATAATAAAGTCCATGTTTATAACTTACCACTTCCATGTAGGAATGTTAATCTTTTGGGTCATGCCTCCTTGTTTTTTATGGTCTACCTTAACCTGTTGACAATTAGGACACTTAGCCACAAAATTTTCTATATCCCTCTTCATGTCGTTCCACCAAAAGACTTCCTGTAGATCACGATACATCTTAGTGGCACTTGGAGGGATAGAATATCTGGAGTTATGGGCTTCTGTAAGGATCTATTGCCTCAACTCACTCACCTTATGAACACATAAGCGACCCTGGTAACGAAATACACCATCTGCCCCTTGGGAGAAAACCTCTACTTTCTGCTGATGAATTGCACCTTTCAACTGAAGCAATATAGGATTACTATCTTATTTTTCCTGAACCTCCGCTACCAAAGAATATTTTGATATATTCTGAACTATCACACCACCATCTGACATATCCGTAAGAACAACTCCAAAGCGAGCAAGTCGGTGAACATCTTTGGCTAATTCTCTTTTTTCTTCCTCAACATATGCTACACTACCCATAGATAGTCTACTGAGAGCATCAACTACTACATTGACCTTACCAGGATGGTAAAGCACATTTATGTCAAAGTTTTTGAGGAATTCAAATCATCTCCTCTGACGAATATTCAACTCTTTCTGGGTTAAAACATACTGGAGGCTCTTATGGTGTGTGAACACTATACAAGTAATGTCTCTAAATCTTTATGGCAAATACTATGACTGCAAGCTTGAGGTCATGAGTTGGGTAGTTTTTCTCATGAATATTAAGTTGTCTAGAAGCATAAGTTATAACCTTACCTCACTACATGAACACACAACCTAGGCCGACTTTGGATGCGTCACAATAAATCACATAACCGTCTAAACCATCTGGTAGGGTCAAGACAGGAGTTGTAGTAAACCTAGTCTTTAGTTCTGAAAAGTGTTTCTCACACTCATCTAATCACTGAAACTTGACCTTTTTCTGAGTCAACTTTGTCAATGGGGAAGCTATGGATGAAAATCATTCCACAAACCTCATGTAGTAACCAGCCAAACCCAAGAAACTTCTGATTTCTGTTGGAGAGGTGGGTCTGGGCCATTGTTTCACTGCCTCTATTTTTTGAGAATCCACTCAGATCCCTTTGCTTGATACCACAAGACCAAGGAATGCAATAGACTGTAACTAAAATTCACATTTGCTGAACTTATCAGATAACTGGAGATCATTGAGAGTTTGCAGAACAACTATCAAATGAGTCACATGCTCCTCCTCATTCTGGTAATAAATGAGGATATCATCAATAAAGATAATGACGAACAAGTCCAAATACTGTTTGAATACCCTGTTCATTAGGTCCATGAAAGCTTCAAGAGCATTTGTTAGTTTGAAAGAAATAACTACAAATTCATAATAACCATACCAAGTTCTGAAGGTTGTCTTTAGAATGTCACTATCTCTGACTCTGAGTTGATGATAGTCAGATCTAAGGTCTATCTTCGAAAAATAACTAGCACCCTAAAGTTGGTCAAACAAGTCATCAATCCTGGGGATAGGATACTTATTCTTGATTGTGACTTTGTTAAACTGGCGATATTCAACGCATATTATGAAAGAATCGTCCTTCTTTCTCACGAACAATACTAGAGAACCCCATGGAGAGATACTAGGTCAGATTAAGCCCTTATCTAGAAGGTTTTTCAACTTCTCTTTCAATTCATTTAGCTCAACTGGAGCTATTATGTAAGCAGGAATCAAAATGGGTTGGGTATCTAGAAGGAGATCTATTTCGAAGTTGATTTCCCTTTCGAGAGAAACTTTGGGAAGATCTTCTGGAAACACTTCTGGAAACTCATTTACTACTTTGATTGACTCATTAGTTAGGGATTTGGAGTTTGAATCCTTAACCCGAACAAGATGATAGATGTACCCTTTAGATATCATCTTCCTGGCCTTAAGGTAAGAGATAAATCGACCCATAGGCATTGAGCTACTATTCTTCCACTCTAAGACTGGCTCATTTGGCAACTAAAACTGAACGATCCTAGTTCTACAACCCACTAAGGCATAACAGGAATGTAACCAATCCATGCCTAGAATGATATCGAAATGTACCATTTCTAACTCTACAAGATCTGCTGATGTGACTTTTTGAGAGACTGTGACATGTTAATTTCGGTATACCCGTCTAGCTATAACTAGGTCACCAACTGGAGTAGAGACTGAGAAGGGTTCTGAAAGAGTTTCTGGATATGCATTAATACTACAAGATTCCTTCCACTATTGGTACCCAATGTAGGCCACTCCTGTCAACTAATAGGCGGCCAAATCTGCACTCTCAACTTAAGTGACACCCATAATGTTTGTTATCTTCTAGATGTCATTGAAAAAATTCTTGTGGATCTTATCCTTACTTAGACCTATGAAACTCTGGAGGGTTCATCCGATTAAAGTCTTGGATTCATATTATAGCAGTGTTAGTATGTAGTAGAGTTGTAGTAGAGCTGGGACCGCAGCTTATTGATTGACCTCGGTAGTCATCTCCTAAGAAAGTACTTAGAAAGCAGCCCTGAACTCGACATGCATTACCTGCTTATTCAATGGGTCTGCTAGAGCTGCTAGTTGATTCCTTATGTTAGCTCTTCAGGGAGGCATTTTCCAAAATGCAAAGAGCAGGAGTTAGAAGGAGGTTAAATAGAGTTCATACTCTATAGCACGAGTTGGAAAAGAATGAAGGGAAGTACTTCTTAAAACACTTCATAGCCTCCCCCTCATAGATGTGGTGCACTTCACACATATGAAAGACACTCTAATTAGTGTGACTTTCAGACATCCTACAACTCTTAAACCTAATGCTATGATACCAATTTTTTCAGACCCCAAGGCTACCTCCTTGACGTAAACACGGGACCTAGGATCATGAGTAACCCCAAGCTAACTCTGAGCTGGCACATCATAAGCAAAACTATATATATCAATGCAAGATAAACTAATGCGGAAGCTAAATCATGAGATAACTAATAGTAGGGCAATACCCAAAACTAGTTTGAATATATCAATACTGAATAAGAGTTTAGCGATACTGAACAATCACTAAGATACTAAAGTTGAATCTAAAACTATGTGTGAAAAAAGCCTCTAACCATAGGGAAACTGAAACTGAAATGAAAGACTGAGATAGAAAACATGTCTATTGTCCTCGAATTATGAGGACTCACCACTGTTAATGTTGAGTATGGATTGGGATCCGATCTATACGTGATCTGAATGTTGAGGACATGAACCTACATCATGCAAGAATTTAGCGCAGAGTATACGTCAGTACTTAGACTGAGCATACATGATATAAAATATAACTGAACAAGTATGTAAGATGAATAAAGCATAACTGAGCAATGACATAATCTGAACACAATTTAAATACTAAATCACAACTGAAAAAAGTTGTACTCAATGCAATGACCAAGTACATAACATGCTGAGACTGAATACAAAAGTATAATTGAAAACTTGGTCAAATGCACTAGAGTCTGACTGTGGGAGCTACTAGTAACTAACATAACCACTATATGAGCTAACCATGGTGTTCGATGTATACATCCCATCGAAGGGCCCGACATACCTTACCAGGGGTATAAATTCATGTTGGCGTGATCATTAAAATTGATGCCCATAAAGGGGACTTAACCTACGGGGGCACGTAGTTTAAGGACTATGAGGGTACGCTGAAACCCTAGTCCACTCGGTGCTAAGCCTACTCCCTACTAAATATTTATATGATACATTATTATTGGAATACTACAATACTAAGTAGCTCAAAATATTGACATGCAAATCTGAGAATGTAACAATTATATATACTGATAATGTGTCATTCGAAAGTTCAAGTATGTATATTTGTCTAACTGACCTAGCATGTCTAATTTATGAACTAAGATAATCTACAAAACTAGGGTTGTGAGTTTCATGCAAAGAACTAAGCAACAATTCCATGAAAACATGATAATCTGATTAGGAATACTCTAACAACTAAATCACAACTACTATCTAAGGTTTTAGAAACCCTAGGTCTAAGGAAGATATAGCGAATCAAGAATCTGACTGAATTCTAGGGACCTAGTGGATTAAAGGAACCCACTAGTTAAATCCCACATACCTGGTGATGAATTTCATGAAGAAATCATTTGAGTTTAGGGTTGGAATTCAAGAAACCCTGTTGAGTTCTTGGAAGGGTTGGGTCACCTCTTTTCTCCTCTTTTGCTCTAAGTTTGATGAATTTTAGTGAATGAATCGCTTAGGGTAAGTTCTAACTAAGTTACTAGGATTAAACTAACCAAAACGACATAGTTTAAGGGTTAAACTACGTAGTTTAGGCGTCTAACTCCTAGGTAAAAAGACCAAAATAACCCTCACTTAAAATCTAACAGGTCATCAATGGGCCTGATCGACGGACCGTGAACTGACCGATGGTACATCCTAGTAGGGCGTCGTTGGCTTCAGAGATATGGTACTGAGGTCACGATCCATGGACTGTGGTCTGACCTATGGTCTGTAAGTCCAGAAGTGGGTCATGCCTTCACTGAATTTTCTAGGTTGAGTTGAGATAACCAACCACTGACCCGACCTACGGTCCGTGACTCAGCCTATGGTCCATAATTGGCCTCTATCTGTGGCACGTGCAACTTTTGAAATCTGAAATTTTGTTCCCTTTTGAATCCGAGGTGTTACAAGGATCCTTATTAATTTTCGACCCATGAAACATCAGAGGATTCATCCTAGTGAAGTCCATTATCCTTGTTGTCATTGTACCCATATTTGGGTTCACAACAATAGTGGTTTCTCTATTAGCTTTTACCATCATATCTTGAGCCATGATTTTGAAAGAGGCTCGAAAAACAGCATGAGTCACTTGTTTATCCAAAGGATCAATGGAATTTGAAAAACCTCAGGCTCCACATTCTCACCTACGTTCCTTCTCACTTAATATCTTTAGGGAGCCTTATCCTAAAAAACATCGGATTAGAGTTAGGAGAAGGACCTTTAAAGAGATGAACTCTATGGAAGGAATTTAGAGTAGTGAAAGTGAATTTTTTAAACTCTATGTTGCCTAGTATTCGTGTGGAACATTTCAAAATTATGAACAAGACTCTACTTGACGAGGTTTGTCAGACATCCTAGAACCTTTTCTAAACCCTAGACATGAAATGGCATATAGGACCCCAAGAGGCCCTATACAAGACACTTGACATATATTCAACACAATTGAAAATAAAAATAAAACACTTAAGTAGAAAGTCTCATATCATAAAGCAGGCCTAAACATAAGTGCAAAATAACAAAGTTTATCTTGACAAGCCAAACTAAAAAAACATAGGAGTGGTTGGGACGTAGGTCATACACCATGTACAAAGTCTCAATGAAAATAAATAAAGGAAATAAAAGTATTTATGGTATTTCCCTCAAAGTATGATGACTCATCAATCCCAAGCAATAGAGTAACAATCCAAGCTAGCCACAAGCGGAAGGAGATACTCGGACCCTACATTATATAACCATATCGGCACAAGTATGAATTAGTATATGTAATGTACTAAGTATGGGGAAATACATCAGAAGACATAAACATGATCATATGAGGATTTAAACATGATATTACCGTTAACCGACACTAAAACCATGTGAACTATCACATAGAATTTGATGTAACCCTCATATCAAAAAGTTGATTCTACTTGCCAAGGTAGTCTCCATAACACTCATTCATATGTAATTTTTGGATCCACTATCTAGGTCATTTAAGAGTATTTTACGGGGGCATGTAGTTTGGGACAAGAAGATTGCTTCTAGAGACCTGAACTTTACTAACGATAGAGCCTACATCTCAATGTCCTCTCGGTGCTAAGTAAAATCCCAACAGAATTAGTCATAATCATATTCATATTATCATACTTGGAAAAATACAATTAAACTACCAAACCAATCATAAATCATTATAGAGTAGCTCCTCATAATCATGATTTCATACATGTGTGAGAAAACCTTTCACAACCATGATTTTATAATATGTGAGAAAACATTTTATAATTTATTGATACCCATCTCATCAGCATCCTTAGTTTATAACCATCATTTTCATAAAACATGCATAACTTTCATAAATCATACTACATAAATTCATAAGTTACCTTCGTAACAACATCTTCATAATCAAGTAAAAATTATGTGTTTATATGAAATCAATTGGAAATAAAGTGGTTTAATCAAAACGTGCATAAGAAGATTGAAATTAAGAAATTTAATCAAATTAAATGAGATCCACGAAGATTTTGTGAAACCCTAATAAAATTAGATGAAATTGAATTTATGACTTGAGATTCTTTTGAGACTCAATGGATGAATGGGATCCATTGGTGAATTCCCACATACTTTAATAATCGAAGTCTAGTAAGGTAAGAGAGAAGGAGAGACCTGAAGTTTGGAACCCTAACTTTTTTTCCTTGAGCTTGAGAGAGAAATGCAGAAGATACATTTGGATGGAAAATGGGGATTTGGGAGAATGATAGGGTTTGGGTATTTTTAGGAGTTGAAAAGTAGTTATAGGTCTTAGAATTAGGGTCGAAACTATATAGTATAGACAGTAAATGCACAAGAAAAAACCCAAGTACCCATAAGGTATAACTGTTGGACAGAGGGGTCTATGGTTCACAGGGCATACTAGGGTCCGTCCTGTCAAACCGTAGATCATCAACTAGAGCTTGAAAATCTAATCAAATTTTGTGAGTCTACTCTATAACTCGTCATCTAGTTTACAAACCATCGACATACCCATAGTTATCAAGTTACCCAAAAATCCCACAATTTCCAAACACCAATCACGAATACTCACTACAACCCATAGAGAATATCACGACCCATAGGTCCTGCCCAATGATCACTAATCCATCCAATTTACTAAGTGTAGAAGCCTCATACGGATGCCATCTATGACCCATCATACTCTCTACGAACTATCTTGTCAATACGTAGGTCATACATCAGAGAATTTTCATTTTCCAAAAATCTAACATAGTTACGAGACCCTTCCTACGACCCGTAGAAAGCTATACCACCAACAGATCAATCAGCAGCACCATATTCCTACAATATTTTTGAACTTTTCAACCTAAACTCCATTTTGATTCTGAGGTGTTACATTAGTCCATTTCATAAAACATCATGTATTAGTAGAATCTTGGTAATTATTTGGTTTGTGATGGACAATTGACACTATCATTAATGGTTGCTTTCACAACTTGAACTTATGACCTATATATCACAAAGAGATAGCTCTTGCATTGCTTTAATTGGCCCATCTTTTGAATTCCATTATAAATGTAAGCATTTATATATATATATATATATATATATATATTTATATATATATATGTTTTGAAATTCAATACAGCATTATTACCTTGAACCTTTACAACTTTTGTCTAGTTACAAGATAATCTTGTAATAGAATGTCATAATATGAAAACACTAAACAAAAGTGATAAGAGACTCATAATATAAATGCATTATACGAACGTGACAATACACGTGAAAGATAGAATCACAATATGAAATCATTAAATAAACATGACAATACACGTGATAGCTAGACTCATAACAAGAAAACATTAAATGCTCATGGGAAATACAGTCAGGCATCTACTATAAATACATAAGTATTCTTCTTAGAATTGCTCAGTCTTATTCAACAAAAAACATCTTACTTTCTTCTTTATATTATTTTCTTTTGCAATGGAAAATGAGACCAACAAAGGCAAGCAAAAGATTGAAATAAAACTGATTGAGTCTAAGAGAAAACGTGTTATGAGTTTCTCAGAAAGGAAAAAACCTTTGTTCCAAGACACAGGTAAGTTTGCAACCCAAACTGGAGCATATTTCGGTGTTATGCTCTTTTCACCCGGTGGAAACCCATGTTCTATGGTTCCACAAGCATAGATGAAATAATTGATAAATTTTACAAAGTCAAACGTGATTATGCTGAGGGCAAATCAAATGACTTTGAGGCGTTGGAAAATCTCCATAAAGAATTACAAGCATGCAACGAGAAAGAAAAAAAACGTATATTAATACATAAGATTATGCACACTAGCTCAGAAATGCCTCCAGATCAACACATGAAGGAGCAGAAGCTGGCATTGAAGTTGCGAGTAGAGAAAATTAAAAGAAACACAAAGTGTTATTCTGGTCGAGCATTAGAAGTTCGATTTCAATATTGCCCCTGAGCTAGAAGAGGATGAGGAATCTTAAACTCAGAGTTATCATGGAGTTGATAATTGCAGTTCTTGAAATTGAAGTCATGCTGGGTGAAGACTTTACTAGCGAACGAGTCTTCTAATATGGTCAATTCTAGCATTTTTATTAAGTCACTTGTTGTCAGTCTTCAGTTATTCATTTATATGTGGTTTTAGATTATAAAATAAAGCTTATGGAGTTCTTTTGTTATTAAGTCAGTTGTATGTCATCCTTAATATTTAATGATGCTTTGTGTTGTCTAGATTGGTAAACCAATTAAAAAGTTTTTTTGAACAGGTAAACATAGAAAAAGTGATAAACGAACGAAAACCCTAATACACTCATTGATTTTCTTTTATGTTTTCATTTTCAGCAAGATTTGTATGTTTACATTTTACATCATGAATAGCTCTTCAGGAGAGGGTGAAATCTTTGTAAATGAATGTATCTAATATTCATTGACTCTATTGGCATATTCAAGATTTCAAGAGAAATTGGGTCTTATTCAACCTGATAAACATATGTATTGAAAATGAGTCACGAGCACATATACAAATAAAGGTCTGTTCATGTACGATACAAAATAAATTTTACACAATACATTAGCCTTAGAGAGTACTTTTCCAAATTCAACTTATGCCTTTTATAGCTCGAATTTTGTATAACCTCGGTTACTAAATTAGAAATATAGGTATTTATTATTTAAATGTGAAACTATCCTATCAAAATAAGTAATTCATGTATAATTATTTTAAAAATTAATAAGATAAATCAAAGATACTAAAGAAAAATCAAAATATTCAATTAATATTAAACCAATTTTTCATTCAAAACCTTAGAGTTGATTTATCTGAGTGCCTTAGCCACCTTAATGGTGAAAAGCAAACCAAAAAAAAAATTGATGGAATTTGAGATTACTAAATACATGTTCTAGTAAAGAGGGAGAGACTGAAACAGAGAAACATAAGAAGAAGCAATAGAGATTGAAATTGGGTGACAACGAGAAAAGAAAGAGAACAGAGGAAAGCTAGGGGTGAGAAACAAAGACATGTATGTAATACGTGTTTTCTATAGCTAAAGCAACATGGATAAAAAATATTTGATGCACAGAAGGGGAAAGGGTAAAACTTTTGGTCGTCCGAAGAAACCCTCTCTTATATAAAAATATATATTTTTCATATGATACTATTTTGAGCTATTTCAAGTTCAATTCATGTTTACTTACTTAATATCAACTATTTTACTCTAAAAATATTGACAAATATTTCATGTCATCGAGAAAAAAAAGTATACATTGAAAGTATACGCATACCTGAAAAATTCAAGCTAACATGACTGAAATTTTAGTTAACTGCAACATTTAGGTGTTTATTGTAACACCCTATATCTGAAAAAGGGAAAAGAAACAACTTTGAGAAAATGCAAGTGCAAGCCATGAGGGCCACCCACTGCCCGTGAATGGGACCACGAACCGTAGGTGTGGTCCATGGATGGCCCTACTCAAGATGGTCTAGGGGCTCAGGACCACGGTCTGACCAATGGACCGTAGGTTAGACCACAGTCTGTGGTCTGGGTCTGTGGTTTGAGGCCCCAAATCCACCTTTCTGATAATGAACGATGGTCCACCAGGATAGGCCGTAGGATAAACCACATCCGTCGACTAGAGTCCGTGAATGGTCAACTGTCAGCTATTTTTTAGTGGCAGTTGGGTTTTTTCCTAATTAATTAGTTCCTATACTATGTCATTTTGCCTATGTTTAGGACCCTTATATAAGCCTTTTTACCCCCAAATTTCCCAATATAAATCATTCTCTCTAAACTCACCAAAAATAAGAGCTCTCAAATAATTCTCTCTTAAGAAACTAGAAGAAGAAGAAGAAGAAGAAGGATTCAGCTAGGGTTTCAAGCTAAGGTCTCAGTTTCTCCATTGAATTTGGATTCAAGGTATGATAGTTTTCATCCATGGATTTCTTTCATTAATGGAGTCCTCAAATTCCTCTATTTCAAAAGATAGACTTCCCCAATTGAGTTAGGATTTTCTTCATCTATCATGGGTTCCTTTCATTATTGATTTAAATGATTGAATTATGATCTCTTCTGCATGAATTGATGAAATACTATGACTTTATGATGACTTCCTCATGAACCCATGTAATTTTCATGTTTCAAGTTATGAATCATATGATGTGGGAATTGATCTTCAAGGCAAAGTTTTATGAAATAAGCGTGTATTGTAAGCTTTACATGATTTTATGATGGAATCCATATGTAACCCATGATTTCTAAGCATTTATGATTGAAAGTGGGTTTTGAACCTCAAGAGGTAAATTATGGACTTATGCATTGTTTTATGAAATCTATGCAAATGTTTTAAGGGTGCTTTGAGAGTAAAGTACTAATTATGATGTTGTGTTGTGAAAGGATATTCTTATAAACACATAATAGCATGATATGAAAGGTTTTCTCACATATAAAGGATTTTTAGGTTGAAAGGCTTTCTCACCTAATTGAATCAAAGAGTAAGAGTTATTCTAATGAACTAGCTTGGTTTGGTTGTCCAAGGGCACCTTTCCATGAATAATGAATTCAAGTAAGAAATGAGTATTCCTGGGATTTTTGCTTAGCATCGAGTGGATATGATGATGGGATGGAAGCTCTCCCATTTGTAGAGGTCGGGTTTCTAGAAGCAATCTCATGAGATTGAAGTTCTCCCGTTAGTAGAGGTCGGGTTTCTAGTAGCAATCTCCTTATCCCATAACTATGTGCCACCATAGGATGTTGTCATAGATAGACATTAGCTAGTGGATCCACAATATCAAGAAGTTTGTGGTCTTACCTTGGCAAGTAGGACACCTCTTTTTGGTGTGGGGTAGACATCGGATTCCATGTTAATAGCTCACATGGTCTTACATGTCGGTTAAGGCTAATTCCCCACAAGTAATAATGAACTAAGGTTATTTCAAGAAGTATCGCATATGAGTTCAAAGGTTTAAAAAAATGAAGTTAGCTTGCATTGACCATGATCTATGACTTATGTTTATAATTCTCATATATCATGTTTCAGCATGGTCAATTACATGTCATGAAATGAAATGTCCCTTTTAGCATGAATTAAATATTTTATGCATGACTATCATACTTGGTACTATTTTTGTATCAACGCATACTCTTGCCTACATTTTTTTTCAAATGTAGGGTCCGATATTTAGGGTGCTCAGTTTTGTGGCTGTTAGACTTCCACTTTTCGTTTATAAAATGTTTTGGACTTGGACTATTGTTTTACTCTTATTGTTCTATTTCTTATGTTATGATAGCTAAGTCACTTTTATGGAGTCTTTTGGGTTTCTATACTCCATGTTACATCTAGGGGGTACCCCTGGGTCATGACATTTATGCAATAATATTAAAATAAAAATATTAAGTGCATATGTTAGTGGGTGTAAATTAACAAAAATGTGGTTATTATTTGGTGTAACTCTTATAACCATCAACTCTTTATTTCACCCACTATTCCATATTTATTTCTTGTAACTTTTGTGTCACGACCCACGGTACCCCCTAGGCGTAACATGGCGTATAGGACCCCAAGAGGCCCTATACAAGCCACTTAGCATTCACAACATAAGAAATAGAACAAAGAGATAAAGAAATACATTTCAAGTCCCAATAGTTTTTTTTAAAAGTGAAGCAGAAGTCTAAGCACTTTGTCTCAATAGCCATCTAGTACAGTAGGACGAAATTGGGCCTAGCCCATACATCATGTCCAAAACTAAAAATAAGAAAGAAAACTGAAGACAATGAAAATTTGTCCTTGAAGCATGAGCACTCACCAAAGCTCGAAATCTCTCAAGTCAACCTCTTTCCACGAAACTGAGACTGCCAGACCCTACATTTGGGGGAATGTAAGCAAGAGTAGTATATGTTAGTACAAAATATGTACCAAGTATGATAGTCATGCATATAAACATTTAAATCATGCTAAAATAGGACATTTTCACGAAATTCAATGACCAATCTAAAACATAGAATAAAGAGGGTAGAAAACATAAGTCATATGACATGGTCAATGCAATCTAACATATTTATAACCTTTGAACACATGTGAGATACTCCTTGAATTAACCTTAGTTCATTTTTATTGTGGGAAGCAGCCTTAACCGACATAGAGACCATGTGAGCTATAACATGATCCCCCGGTGTCTCCCCCACCGAAAAGGGTTGTCCTACTTACCAAGCTAAGGACCATGAACTTCTAGCTTAGGTGGATCCATTATCTAATGTCTATCTAGACAATCATCCTATGGGGGCACATAGGTAAGGGAAAAGGAGAACTCTTCCCGACCTCTACTCACGGGAGAGCTTCCATCTCGATATCCTCTTTGTGCTAAGTATAAATCCCACAGAATAGTCAATTTTTTACTTATTCTTATTATCCATGGAAGAGCACGTCATCTTGCCATTCCAAGCTAGGTCATAATTAATCCATGGAAAAGTATCATTGAATAACCAATCCAAGCTAGATTTCATTAGGATAGCTCTTAATTATTGATTCATTTAGGTGAGAAGACCTTTCAACCTTAGAAGCCTTACTATGTGATAAAACCTTTCACAGTCATGCTTTCACGTGTATATGAGAAAATTCTTTCAACAACACAACAACAACATTATCATTGATACTTCACTCTCAAAGCATCCTTAAAACATTTACATAAATTTCATAAGGACATGCTTGATTTCATAAACTTCTCTTTCATAATCCAAAACCCACATCATATGATCATGATTTGGAGAAAATGTGGGAATTACATGGGTTCATGGGAAATTGTCATAAAATAATTAGATTGACTCAATTCATGCATAAAATATCATAGATCAATCAACTAAATCAATAATTAAAGGAACCTATATCATAGAATAAAATCCTAACTCAATTGGAGAAATTCTAACTTTGAAATTAAAAGAGTCTGGGAAATCCATGAATGGAAAGAATTCATGGATGAAAACTATCATATCTCAATGTCAATTTCTTCACTTCAATAGAGGAATTGGAGACTTGACTTGCAAACCCTAGCTTGGACCCTTCTTCTTCAAGTTTTCTAGAGAGATAAATAATTGAGAGGAAGACTTGTTCTTTTTTTGTAAATTTGAGAGAATGACTTTTTATAGGGGAATTTTAGAGTTAAAGCACTTATATAGGGGTTTTGATGAAGGGTAAAATGACATAGTATTAGGCTAAGACTAATTAGGAAAAGACCTAACTGCCCCTAGGATAACTATCGACCTTCAACCTACTAATCTAGACCGACAAACCATGGTTTGACTGATGGTCCATCCTGCACGTCCGTCGCCTTCATTAGAGATTGGACTTGGAGGCCATGATCCACAGACCTCAATCCAAGGACCGTGGACCCAACGACAGTCTGTTGGCCCATGTCGTTGTTCATGGTCCTCTGAACCCACTTAGGGTGGCCAATCCTCAGACCATACCTACGATCCGTGGATGGCCTCTATCGGACGACACCAGATTCTTCTCAAAACTGAAATATTTCCCTTTCTTGACTGAAGAATCCCTATTACGAAATAGGAATATCTTCTCATTGAAGAACACATCCTTATTTACAAAGAACACACAATTAGTTAAGGCATATAAAATATATCCTTTTTGATGTTTCGGATATCCCATATCCACATAAACTCGAGTTCTAGATAAGAGTTTACCGTGTTCATTGTCATGCTCTAATTGAATGATTAGCCTTCAGTTGATGCTTCTATGAATGAGAAATATAAGAACTCAATTAAACAAGATGAAACACTAAGAAAATATGATAAAGAATAGAGAGATGATTTCTTATTGAGAGTAGTATCTTGTCTTCTATATAACTACAGTACAATTTACAATATATATATATATATATATATATATATATATAATGCAAAGACTAGTGAAGGGATTAATCAACTAACTTTCTAACTACTTTCTGGATAGGTGGCTAGTAACTAACTTTTTAGTTAGTTATTTTGGTTGCAATAGAGTGACAACTTTGCCCTTAGGATTATTATTTAGGATATTGATAGATTTCCTTTATTCTATCCATTCCAATTATTAGAAATATCCAATACTTACTATGTTTGCGAAATAATTTTGAGAGAAATCATTCAGGTGTGTTAATGGGGACATATTTTTGTTGTAATTAATGCATTAACACTTTGATGTTTAGAATTTCAATATTGTCTCTTAGTTTTTTTCAATAAGTCTTTTAGAATTTTGTAATACATGTATATAGTAAATTATGGTACATGTATCTAGTTAATTGTGCAATATTTTTGATTTTACATTTTTAGTAGTATAAATAGAGATGTAATTGATAATTCTAATCATTTCAAGTGGCCTTAAGTAGCCTATATAAAACTTGAGCATTCTCTAAAGATAGTATTATCCTTCTATATTTCCTACAAATTGATATCAGAGCATGTTTTCCTTCTTAATTTGGGATAAGGTGAAGAAAAATTTATGGCATCCAAAACAAATGAAGGTGTTGATTCTTTAGTTGTTCTTACTCCATTTTTTGATGGAATTTATTTTGAATACTAGAAGATAAGAATGAGAACACATTTGGAAGCTGAAGGTTTGTGGACTATTGTTGCAAATGGCTTTAAAGAACCAAAAAACGATGGTGAACTTACAGCAGCAGAGATGAAAAATCTCGAATCTAAGTATCTTCAAGATGCAAAAGCCTTGAGAAAAATCCAAATAGGAGTCTCAAGAGCATATTTTGCAAAAATTGCTACTTGTGAGACTGCAAAACAAGCTTGGAAGTCTCTGGAAACTGAGGTGTATGGTGACGAAAAGGTACACACTATAAATCTTCAAACTCTTGGAAGAGAGTCCCAAAACTTAAAGATGATAGAATCTAAAAAAATAGATGGATATTCCACAAGAGTCATGACCATTGTTAATGAAATGAGAAATCATGGTGATACAATTTCTGACCAACAAATTGTGGAAAAGATTATAATTAGTGTCACATAAAAGTATGAGTACATTGTTGCTATCACTGTGGAGACAAAAGATCTTTCTAAGCTTTCTATCAAAGAGCTAGTTGGATAATTTAGTGCACACAAGAAGCGAAGATTTTTCCGTGAAGATCAGCCCAAAGAGACGGCTTTCCAGTCCAGAACCAATGAGAATTCTCAAAATTTCTCAAAAAATCAACAAAAGAAGAATTACAATCCAAAAAAAAAAAAAGCAGGATCATGATGGTTCTTCTAAGAAGGTTGAAGAAAAAGGTGAGAAAAGTTCTAGTCGTTTTTGTAAAGTTTGGAAAAAGACTAATCACAATACAGAAAAATGTTGGCACAAAGGAATGCCCCCATGTAACTTTTGTAAAAAGTTTGGTCACACTAAGAAGGATTGCTGGCACAAGCAACAGGAACAAGACAGTATTTGTGAAAAACATGAGGAAGAAAGGGAAGAAAACATTTTCTTTGCTTATCAATCTGATGCTTCAGTAAAAACAAATGAATGGTATAAGTTGTAACAATCACATGACTGGAGATGAAAAGGTTTTCCTTTCAATTAATAGTAGCATCACTACTAAAGAGAAAATGGGGAATGGAGCCTTAGTTGATGCAAAAGGTAAAAGTACCATTTTGATCAACATAAAAGGGAGAAGTAAGCAAATTCATGATGTGATTTATGTTCCTGACTTGGAAGAAAATTTGCTTAGTGTTGGTCAATTCATGGAAAATAATTATTTTCTAATGTTTAGATATAATTATTGCAAGATTTATGATAAAATTGAGTCAAATCAAGTCATTGTTGAAGTAGAGATGATAAAAAGAATTTCCTTTACAATTTCATTAAAATACATTCAAAAATGAAGTTGCAGATGATTCATTGCTTTGGCACAAAAGATTTTGTCACTTGAATTTTCATGGTTTGAAACTTCTCAAGCAAAACGACATGGTGCAAGGCCTTCCTGAGATACATACTAATATTAAGGTAGATAATACTTCTATCATATCTTTAGATATGTCAAATCAAGAAGAGGATTAGGAAGAGGACGATGTCCCTCAAGGTGAAGAAATCTCATATTCAGATAATGAAGAACCACCTCCAAGAGGAACAAAAATATTGAGTGACATTTATCAAAGATGAAACTTTGCCGGTGTTGAACAAGAAAATTATGAGGAAACAATAAAGGATGATGTTTGGAAGAAAGCCACGGCAAAAGAAATTCGGATGATTCAGAAAAATAATACATGGGAGTCTATGACTATACCGACCAAAAGAGAAGTTATAAGTATAAAATGGATTTATAAAACCAAACTCAATCAAGAAGGAGATATTCAAAAGCACAAGAGAAAGGTGAAATTCAGCTGAGATTATTGTTAGATAGGAGAACAACTTGTTGACATCTTCACCAAAGCACTTCCAAGAAAAAGATTTTGCTATCTTCGAGAAGGCATTGGAGTTGTCAAGCAAATGCATTAAGGGGGAGTGTTAGAATTAATGCATTCACACTTGTTCAATATTGTCTCTTAGTTTTTCAATAAGTCTTTTATAATTTTGCAATACATGTATCTAGTAAATTATGATACATGTATCTAGTTAATTGTGCAAGATTTTTGGTTTTACATTTTTAGTAGTATAAATAGAGATGTAATAGATGATTCCAATCATTTTAAGTGTCCTTAAGCATCCTATATAAAACTTGAGTATTCTCTAAAGATAGTATTCTCCTTCTATATTTCCTACAATTTTAACCAAAGGTAGGAAAATGTTGCTCACTCCGTCCCAATTTATGTGACACTTTTAAGATTTTGAGATTCAAACAACTCTATCCTTGATCATAAATTTTTCATATATCTTTTAATTATTTTGAATTTTCAATTATTGTGACTACTAGTATTTTTTACGTAGTTTAAAAATATATAAATTTCATTTCAAAAAAAATTGAAGATTCCACGTGTAAATTTTTGGTCAAACTGAAAATGTTTGACTCTTGAAAAACAAAAGTGTCACATAAATTAGGACAAAGGGAGTAAAATTTTTTTATATCCCCTAAAGTGAGATCCTCCTCCTTAATGATAGGATCCTCAACGTCTTCTCAATGATTTATTTTTCTTTCAAATTTGAAGATTTAGATTTTATATATTCATTAAACTTGAAATAACTTGCTTTCATAGATCTTTATCATCGTCCCCAGTGTGTTGAGTATTGTCTCTCAATTTTGATAGTTGGTACATAGATATTCTAGACATTATTTCCTGGTTGTGGTTAGTTTTTTCATTTTGTATGGATTTTAATGAAGACCTACACCTGCATGTCTTCTTTACTTGCTTGGAAAAGAATTTAAGATAAGAAAAAAGAACTAAGCACACGAATTTGAAATGTTTGTTCTATATAAGAATTTGAGACCAGACGGTGATAGTCTACCCGAAATCTAAGCTAACAATTATTGATGCTACATCTCAGTACCACAAGAACTTAAGGCGATATTTTCTAGATGGACCGAAAGGACTCGCAATTTACCTAAAAAAGTTAGTTGTTTTACCTTAAGATTATTTAACTTAAGTTTCATGAGAGAAACTAGATGAATGTTACGATCTAGAACGGGAGTCCACAACCTTAGTTTTATATTCCTATTGATACTAGCCGAGTTTTTAGTTCTAAGCATACAACAAATCACATCTTTTGAATATTTACTTTCTGCAAGAATTTTAGAGTTAAAGGTCATTCATTCCAATTACATCTACAAGTAATATTCGATCACAGCCTTGTTGAGTTCTATATTTAAATAACAATCGTGTTATACTTTGTTGCGATGTGTAATTTAGGTGTTTCATCCGTCTAGTTGTGACACAACCAACGATACAAATAGATATGAAATCGATGGAATTAATGGCAGCAAAATAGTGATAAAGGCATAGTAGAAGTAGGGGTGTACAAAATCAAACCAAAAATCGAATCAAACCGTAAATTGAGTCAAAATGAAAAAAAAAACCCCAACTAGTGGTTTGGTTTGACTTGATTTGGTATTGGTAAAAACCCGACTATACTTGGGTTTGTTTGTTTTTAACTAAAAAACAATCAACCCGAGACCAAATGAACCCGACATTATATAGATAATTTTTAAATTTATTTTACACATAAAAGTATTACTTTGATGTAATTTCTAAATATTACTTATACTTTTTCATAAGTCCGATCTTTTAACATATTTTTTCAAATTTTTCGAGACTTAGAATTTTGAATGGTCTAATAAAGGTTATTGTCCATAAATATTAATAACTCTAATAAAATTCGATTCAAAATTAAATCAATATTAATGCTAACATAAAAAATTAATTCAACTCTAAGAATGACAGTAGTGTTGAATATTTCATCTTTAGTTTTTGTCACACCCCGAAGCTACCCCCAAGGAATGGACACGGGACCTAGGATAACAAGTGACCCCAAGCTAACCATGATGGCATATCATAAGCATACTTAAAGATTTATTGAAATAGAAATATTGTGCGGAATCTAAATCATCATGCAAACTGAAAGTATGGGGAATACCCATAAACTATCTGAATATATATATATATATATATATATATATATATAAACATAGAGTTTAACAACAATGGAAGAATCAAACTCAAATGCTAAAGTTGAATCTAACTATGTCTAAAAATAGCCTCTCACTGACTAGAAGTGTTGGGACATGCCCTAGCTAAATCTAGCAAAAATTGAAACTAAGACTAAAAGCAAAGGAAACATGTTTGTCGTCCTCGAAGAATGAGGACTCACCACTGATGTTGCTGAGATGAAGATCAGGAACTGATCTATGCATTATTTGGAAGTTGAGGACTTGAACCTACAACACGAGAAGATGTAGCGCAGAGTATGTGTCAGTGCTTGAAATATACTGAGCATGCAAGATAGAATAAAGCTAAACAATAAATATAACTGAACTAAAGCATATATCTGAGCAATGATAAGAGATAAGCATGATACTATATTGAGAATACAAAACCTGAACTAACTGAATGCAATGACCAAGTTTAAAACATGTTGATACTGAGATATGGCTATAACTGATAACATGGTCAATGCAATAGAATCTTATTGTAAGGGAGCTACTAATAACCGATATAAAACCACATGAGCTAAATGTGGAGTCCGATGTATACGCCCCATCGAAAGGACCGAATCTACCCTACCAAAGGTATTGTGGCATGATTGGCGTGATCACTAAAATGTATTGCCCACAAAGGGTACTTATAAACCTACGGAGGCATGTAGTTTTGGGACTATTTGGGTACGCTGAACCCTAGTCCACTCAGTATTAAGCTACTCCCAATTAGAATATATGTTTAAGCAATATTTTGACTGAAATATTGAAGTACTGGATAGCTCAATTACTGACATGCTCTGAGAATGCAATATTTATAACTGATAATGTGACATTCGTAAACTGAAGCATGTATATCTGTTTAGACTGACCTAGCATGTGTAATTCATGAACTAAACGAATCTACACAACTAGGGTTTTGAATATCATACAAGAAACTAAGCAATACCATGATAATCTGATTTGGATCATTCTAACATTCAAGAAACCCTTAGTCTAGATTGTCACGCCCCGAGCCTACACCCTGGGAGGGACTGGCACTCCAGAACCATTGCTGGCCCCAAGCGAACCTTTGGCCTGGCTTAACTTATAGCAGAAGACTTAATAATCAAGAAACAGTCTCAAGATATAACTCATACAATAACTTCAAGAGATAATAACTTAGCCAAAATGGTAACTCAAATCTTAACGAATACAACTGAAAACGAAAAGACTAAAGAACTATAACTACTCTTCTATGAAGCCTCTATAACAAAGAGGGATGTCGGGACAAGACCCCCGATCATCCTAACAACTAAAGTACTAAATCAAAACAAGATAAGAAGGGATCCTCTGGAAAGAAAGGAGGCTCACCCACTGACTCTGAGTGCTCAACTGGATCAACGAAGCACTGGATGTTGATCCTGGTTACCTGTTTCTGCATCATAAAATGATGGAGGTCAAAAGGCATCAGTACATTGAATGTACAAGTATGTGACGGGAAACCTAAATAGAACGTAAGCTTGAAAGGAATGTAAAAGGAATACTTACCTTGGCTTTACTCAACTCATGAATAACTCAACTCAAATGCAAAGTAAACCAATAATAATGGTGCAGTTTATACGAAGCATTTCAAACAGTAGGTAGCAACTATATTTGTTAAAGAAATGCAATAACAACTCAGTTTACATATAAAGTAATATAATACTGTGGGAGTTTCTCTAACCGACAACCACCACTATGAGCCTAAGTAATGATACAATGTCTCGCCCACGCTGCTAGAACTATCCTATACTTTACCGTCATATAGAACGCCTCAACTAAGTGTATCCACTAGTCTATGGTAAAAAGCACTAAGAATCATCTAAAAAATATGATTCTTTCTACCCTTGATGGCTACATAGTTTATGGAGACTTGAGTTATTATGAACTCGCGTCCCCATATCGTTCCTCAATACTACTCCCAAAATATACTCAGCTCATATGTTTTAAAAAAAAAACACTTTCCGTAATTTGAGATAATTACCCAAAAACTAGCTTGAAGTCTCTCTTGGAAATCGTTGTTTCCTTTCTTGTTCAAATGTGAAAGCATTTTAACACTTGGAAATACTTAGTTCCCGTATAATCTTTAAAGAAATGAACTTTGCTCTTACTCTTTACTCAACTCAAAGCTTAAGTCTTAAAACAAAGTTAAAACATTTGTAAAAGACTTTTGGAAAACTCTATGAACTTCTCTTGACTTAACTCTTAACATCTTAACTTGACTCTTAACTTTCCTTGAATTGAATTATGGATTCAAAGTAAATGATATCATGTTTATGGATGATTTCATGATGTTTAGACGTACCTAAGAGTATAAAAATTGACTAGAAAACATCGGTACATTACTAAGGAACTAGTACGGAAAGAAGGGGAAAAGTGGGAGAATTGGCGTCCCTGGCGCTCTGAGAGGCGCAGGATGCTAGCCCAAAATTTTAGAGACTGACTTGGGGCGCTCCGGATGGCGCGATGCCCCAGAGGTTAAATTTCAGAGACTGCTTTGGGGCGCGCTAAGAGGTACGGCGCCCCAACCCCTTCCCCAGATTTTTGATGAATTTTCTGCTTCGCTTTTTAACTCTAAACCCTCTAAATTCAATTAGCTCTTTCCCCAAACACTTAGAATCGACTATATCCTCAATATATGTAGTATTCTACTTGAAATCACACCTAAAAGTATGAATCAAACTCAAGAAACTTCAACAACAAGAACCCACAAGATTTCAAATGAATTATCATCAAGAACTCATAAAATTTGCTTTCAAAACAACACAACTTCGCTGAATTGAATCATGGTTGGCACTTGGGTGAAATAACCCAACACTATGTGATCGCACATACCTCGTAGGGATCACCCCTTGACGAAATCCACGATCTTAACTTCGAGAATTTGACGATTCTTGCTTCTTCTTCACTTTTTTCCTCTTCTTTTCTCTTTTCTAAAACCCTAACTCAATTTTCTAAAGCATAAATTGACCAGATTCAGTTTGGACCCCTAATTAATTACCAAAAACGAATTAATTTAAGTGTCTATGGAAAAGACCAAAATACCCTTTAGAAATCCAAATTAGACTTTCCTTGTCTAAACATCCCAACTTCAAATGGATGTATCTCACTCATATGAACTCGAAATTGAGAAAACTCGGCGGTGTTGGAAAGATAATTTAAAGATATTTGTTACAATATCTGGAAGCACACCTAACTTATCCTGATATAGGAGTTATGGTCATTTGAAGTTGACCCAAAAGTCAAACCTAACATAACTTAACCAATTTTCTAGATTTTTCATTCTTTCAAAAAACGACTCTTTCTAATTCTAGTTCTTTCAAATAGCGAGATGTTACATAGAGAATAGTAAGGGAATCAAGATTCTGACTGAAATATAGGGACCTAATGGGTGAAAGGAGCCCACCAGTGAAATCCCACATACCTAGTGACAAATTCCATGGAGAAATCTTTCAATTCCAGGGCTGACTAAACTGACGAGAACTTGTTGCGTTTGAACTAGGGCTACTCAACTTCTTCTCTTGTTTTTGCTCTAAGATTGATAAATTTTGGGTGAATATTGATCAGGTTAGGTTCTAATTTGTTTACTAACTAAAACCACGTAGTTTAGGGTTAAAAGACGTAGTTTAGGGGTCTAACGCATAAGGAAGACCAAATGACCCTTGACTTAAAATATGTTGACGCCACCGACGGGCCTGATCGAAGGATCATCGATCGACTGACGGCCCGTCCTGTCAGTCTGTCAATAGCTGTCAGAGGATAGGTTCTGGGAGGTTCTCTAACGGACTAGACCAACGGACCGTTGATGGACCGACGGTTCATTTTGGTCAGCCTTCGTTCGTGACTGGGAGTTGAAACCTGAGGGTCTGACCTACGGCCCTGGACCACAGTCCGTAGGTCCTAGCGTGGGTTTACCCTTGTCCAAGTTTTCTGGGCTTTTTGGGGAGGGACTGCAGGTGGCCATCCACGGACCACCAAGACGGACTATGGGTCACCCTACGGTTTGTAGATGGCAACCGTGGGTTGAATCTCCAACTTCTGGAAATCTGCTGGTTGGTCTGTTTTTTGGATAGAGGGTGTTACATTATCTCCCCTTTGAGAAAATTCATCCTCGAATAAAGACTAAACTAACTAAATATGGAGGGGAAGAACGGCAACCCTACCACTAAAATACTGGAAACTAATTTATGACTGAACTAACTTCCAAGAACATGCAAATACGCTGAAAAATGCAAGTACAAACTGAAGGAACATGATACTAAGAATGAATCTGTGCATGAATGACTGAAAAACTGGAAAGGAACTATTACCACAAGCTGAAATGGAATCGGAAGGAAAGAGATGAGGATACTTGGTCTTCATGGCTGCTTTTGCTTCCCAAGTAGCTCCCTCTACGGACTGACTCCTCTACAAAACCTTAACTGAAGCGACTTATTTGTTTCTCAACCTTCGAGCCTAATGATTAAGGATTTCAACTGGCACATCCTCATAAGTGAGACTATCCTTCATAGCCACACTTTCTAAAAGGTACAATAGATGTTGGATCACCCACACACTTATTCAACAACGAAATGTGAAAAACTGGATGCACTGCTGCAAGTTCTGTTGGCAACTCTAACTCTTAAGCCACTTTACCAACTCTATTCAAAATCTTGTAAGGGTCTACATATCTAGGACTAAGCTTCCCCTTCTTGCCAAATCTCATCACCCCCGTCATAGTTGACGCTTTTAGAAAAACCCAATCATCAACTTGGAACTCTAAGTTCCTTCTCCTTACATCTTCATAGGACTTCTGGCGAATCTAGGTTGTCTTAAGTCTGTCTCTAATGAGTTGCACTTTCTCCATAGCGTCATGAACTGAATCTGCCCCTATCAAGGCTGCTTCACCTACTTCAAACCAACCACCTAGAGATCTACATCTATGCCTATACAATGCCTTATAAGGGGCCATCTGAATGCTAGAATGTAACCATTATTGTAGGTGAACTCTATAAGAGAAAGGTGATCATCCCAACTACCCTTGAAATCGATCACACAATTTCTCAACATTTCCTCTAAGGTTTGAATGATACGCTCTGCCTGACCAACCGTCTGTGGATGAAATGTTGTGCTAAGATTAACCTGAGTACCAAGACCTTTCTGAAAACACTTCCAAAAATGAAAGGTAAATTGAGGACCTCTAACTGAGATGATAGACAAAGGAACTCCATGCAACCTAACTATCTCATTAATGTAAAGCTTAGCGTAGTCCTCTGCCAAATTTGTAGTCTTAACAGCCAGAAAGCACGCAGACTTAGTAACTGTATCAACTATCATCCAAATGGTGTCATGTTGTCTGCGAGTATGAGGTAAACGTATAACGAAGTTCATGTTGATCCCTTCCCACTTCCAAGTAGGAATGTTAATCTCTTGAGCATTTCTCCTGGTTGCTGATGTTCTACTTTCACTTGCTAGCAATTAGGGCACTTAGCCACAAAATCCGCTATATTCCTTTTCATACCATTCCACCAAAAGACTTTCTACAGATCACAGTACATCTTAGTGGCGCCTGGATGAATATAATATCTGGAATTATAGGCTTCTGCAAGAATCTGTTGTCTCAACTCACCTACTTTAGGAACACATAATCAACCCTACTAGTGAAGCACACCATCTCCCCCTTGGGAGAAAACCTCAACTCTCTGCTAATGGACTGCACCCTTTAGTTGAAGCAATATCGGATCACTGTCTTGCTTTTCCTTAACCTCCACTACCAATGAAGATTTTGACCCTTTCTGAACTGTTACACCACCATCTGATATGCCCATAAGATGAACTCCTAAGCGAGCAAGTCTATGAACATCCTATGCTAGTTCCTTTCTTTCTTCCTCAACATGTGCTACACTACCCATGGATAGTCTACTAAGAGCATCTGCTACTACATTGGCCTTACCACAATGGTAATGCACACTCATATCATAATTCTTGAGGAACTCAAGCCATCTCCTCTGGCGAAGATTCAACTTTCTCTGGGTGAACACATACTGAAGGCTCTTATGATCTGTAAACACATCTACATGAACACCATACAAGTAATCTCTTCAAATATTAAGTGCAAACACTACAGCTTCTAGCTCGAGGTGATGAGTTGGATAGTTCTTCTCATGCACCTTAAGTTGTCTAAAAGCATAAGGTATAACCTTACCTCGCTGCATCACACACAACCTAGGCCGACTCTGGATGTATCACAATAGATAACATAACCGTCTAAACCCTCTGGTAGAGTCAAAACATAAGTTGTAGTCAACCTAGTTTTCAGTTCTGCAAATCTTTTCTCATAATCATCTGACCACTGAAACTTAACTTTTTTCTGAGTTAACTTAGTCAATGGAGAGGCTATGGATAAAAATCCTTCCACGAACGTTCTGTAATAACCCACCAAACCTAAGAAACTTCTGATATCTGTAGGAGAGGTAGGTCTGGGCAATTATTTCACTGCATTTATTTTTTAGAATCCACTCGGATCCCTTTGCTAGACACAATATGCCCAAGGAAAGCAACAGATTGCAACCAAAACTCACATTTGCTAAACTTAGCGCATAATTGGTGATCTTTGAGAGCTTGCAGTACAATCCTCAAATGATTCACATGTTCTTCCTCATTCCTAGAGTAAATGAGGATATCTTCAATAAATATGATAACAAACAAGTCCAAATATTGCTTGAACACTCTGTTCATCAAATCTATGAAAGTTGCAGGATCAGTAGTTAGTCCAAATAACATAACTACGAATTCATAATGCCATACCGAGTTCTGAAGGATATTTTTGGGATGTCACTATCTCTGAATCTAAGCAGATGATAATCAAATATAAGGTCTATCTATAAAAATACTAGCACCCTGAAGTTGGTCAAACAAGTCATCAATCATAGGGATAGGATACTTATTCTTGATTCTGACCTTGTTCAACTGCCTATAGTCAATGAATATTCTGAGAGAACCATCTTTCTTTTTCACGAACAACACTGGTGCACCCATGGGGAAATACTAGGTCTAATGAAGCCCTTATCTAGAAGGTATTTCAACTGCTCTTTCAATTCCTTAAGTTAAGCTGGAGCCATTCTGCAAGGAGGAATAAAAAATAGGGTAGGTATCTTTAAGGAGATCAATTTTAAAGTCGATGTCCCTTTCGGGAGGAACTCTGGGAAGATCTTCTGGAAACACTTCTGGGAACTCATTAACTACTAGAACTGACTCAAGAGTTGGGATTTTGGAGCTTGAATCCTTAACCCGAACTAGATGATAGAGATATCCCTTAGAGATCATCTTTCTGGCCTTAAGGTAAGAAATGAATCGATCCTTAGGCGCTAAGCTACTACTCTTCCATTCTAGGATTGGTTCGTCTGAAAACTGAAAACAAACAATCCTAGTTCTACAATCAATTAAGGTATAACATGAATGTAACCAATCCATGCCTATAATGATATCGAAGTCTACCATTTCTAACTCTACAAGATATGATGAGGTGACTTTTTGGGAGACTATGATAGGACAATTTTTGTATACCTGTCTAGCTATAACTGGGTCACCGACTGGAGTAGAAACTGAGAAGGGTTCTGAGAGAGTTTCTAGACTAACATTAAAGTTGACTATTATATGAGGAGTTACAAAGAAAAGAGTAGCCCTTGGATCTAACAAAGCATAAACATCTAAGTTAAAGCCTCGTAACGTACCAGTGACTACATTAGGAGAATCATTCTGATCCCGATGAGCCTGAAGAGCATACAACCTATTTTGGCGTTGTCTGCCAGCTGTACCAGATGAGTTACCCTGCTGAGTCTAGCGACTTGCTGGTCCTATTGAAGTTGTAGACTGAGCTCTACTATTATTTCCCCCTTGACCCTCTTTAGAATAAAGACAATCTCTTAACCTATGACCAAACAGACCACACCCAAAGCATCCTTCCTTTCCTGCAAGACACTCGCCCGGATGGTTGTTAGCACACTTTGAACAAGTTGGGTAGGTTTTGGTGCCTGAAACACTCCCCTGAGACTTAGAGCCTGATACCCTACCTTTCTGGTCCTGTCGAAACTTAGAGGATGGAACACTAGCTGATGAAGGTGTTGGAGCTGAAGACTTTTGCTAAAACTGCGAGCAATTTCCACCACCCGATTTCTATTGAGAATACACATAGTTTTCTGTTCTAGCCTTATTATTATCCTTAGCTTGTTCCCTAAGCTTATCACCCTCAACTTGTTGAGCATGAGTCATGAGCCTAGAGATGTTCATATTTTCCAGCAACATAGCATTCCTACACTCTGTTTTCACTAAGTCTAATACCCCATATAGAAACTTTTTCATTTGAACCCTGGAATCGGCAATCATGTGAGGAGCATACCTTAAGAGTTGGGTAAACTTGAGTCCATACTCTTGGAATGTCATGTTACCTTGCCTCAAATTCATGAACTCCTGAGCTTTTGCCTCCCTCAACTTTCTTGGGAAGAACCTGTCCAGAAAGGTCTCACTAAAGCATTCCCAAGTGATAGGAGTTGCATTTGTACCCCTGTTCTTTTTCCATTGAGTATACCAGATATGAGCTACATCCTTAAGCTTATAGAATGCCAACTCTACCCTATCATTATATGTCTCTTGCATCACTCCAAAGATCTTCTTGACCACATCTATGAAGTATTTGGGATCCTCACCAATCTGCGATCCTAAGAACTCAGGTAGATTCATCCTAACAAAATCGCGAACCTCGGCTGCCACTGATCCAGCACTAGCATTTGCAGGAACAACCTACTGGTTATTCTGGTTAGTCACACTCTGAGCCAAAAGCTGAATAGCGTTCCGAAACTCAACATTTGAAACTTCCTAATCTGGGACTGGACGATTTGGGTTAGCATTGCGTGCAGTTGCATTCTTTCTGTAAGGTCTATGAGGAGGCATGATCTGAAAGTGCATAACGTCGAGTTAGAAATGAGGAATTAGATCATACCTTATGCACAATAAGAGTAACAAGAAAGTGAAGTTTTCTTAAAACACTTCGTAGCCTCCCTCTCATTAGATGTGGTGCACTTCACACCAATGAAAAAGACTCTACTTAGTGTAGTTTTTACTAGGACGCATAAACCTAGTTCTCTGATACCAAGTTTGTCATGCCCCAAAGCTACCCCCAGGGCGCAAACACGGGACCTAGGACCACGACTAACCCCAAGCTAACCTTGTTGGCATATCATAAGCATATTGAAAGATTTACTAAAATAGAAATATTGTACGGAAGCTAAATCATCATGCAAACTAAAATTATAGGGAATACCCATAAACTATCTGAATAAAGATAAAAACAAAGAGTTTAACAACTGAAAAGTCAAACTCAAATGCTAAAGTTGAATCTAACAATGTATGAAAATAGCCTCTAACTGACTAGAAGTGTTGGGACATGCCCAGCTAAATCTAGCAAAACCTGAAACTAAGACTAAAAGCAAAGGAAGCATGTTTGTCATCCTCGGAGAATGAGGACTCACTACTGATGCTGCTGAGCAGAAGATCAGGAACTGATCTATGTGTGATCTGGAAGCTGAGGACCTGAACCTACATCACGAGAAGATGTAGCGCAAAGTATGCGTCAGTACTTGAAAGGTACCGAGCATGCATGATAGAATAAAGTTGAACAAGAAACATAACTGAATCAAAGCATATATCTGAGCAATGATAAGAGATAAGCATGATATTATACTGAGAATATTGAACCTGAACTAACTGAATGCAATGACCAAGTTTATAACATGCTGAGATTGAGATCTAACTATAAATAATAACATGGTCAATGCAATAGAATCTGACTATAAGGGAGCTACTAATGACTGACATAAAACGACAACAGCTAAATGTGGAGGCTGGTGTATATGCCTCATCGAGAGGACCCCATATACCCTGCCAGAGGTATAAATGCATGACTGGCGTGATCACTAAAATGTAATGCCCACATAGGGGACTTATAAACCTACAGGGGCACTATTTATAGGACTGTTCGGGTACGCTGGACCCTAGTACACTCGGTATTAAGATACTCCCAAATAGAATATATGTATAAGCAATATTTTGACTGAAATGCTGAAGTACTTGATAGCTCAATTACTGACATGCAAACTCTGAGAATGCAACAATTATAACTGATAATGTGACATTTGTAAACTGAAGCATGTATATCTATTTAAACTGACCTAGAATGTGTAATTCATGAACTACATGAATCTACACAACTAGGGTTCTGAATATTATACAAGAAACTAAGCAATAACATGATAATCTGATTTAGATCATTCTAACAGTTAAAACCCAACAATTTCTAACATTCAAGAAATGTGGGTATAGACAATATAAAGGGAATCAAGATTCAAACTGAAATATAGGGACCTAAAGGGTGAAAGAAACCCACTAGTGAAATCTCACACTCGTTGCATTCTTGAATTAGGGATGCTCGACTTCTTCTCTTGTTTTTGCTCTAAGATTGATGATTTTTTGGTGAATAATTGATTAGGTTAGGTTTTAATTTGTTTTTTAGGCTAAAACTGACCAAACCACGTAATTTAGGAGTTAAACGACATAGTTTAGGGGTCCAACGCATAATGAAAAAACCAACAACCCCTGATTTAAAATCTACTGAAGCCATCGACGGGCCTAACCGATGGACCGTCGATCAACTGACAGCCTGTCCTGTCAGTCCGTCGATCAGCATCAGAGGACGGGTTCTAGGGGGGTTCTCCGATAGGCCAGACCGATGGACCATGAATGGATCAATGGTCCATTCTGTCGGCCATCATTCACAACTGGGAGTTGAAACCTTAGGGTCTAACCTACGGCCCTTGACCACAGACCGTGGTCTGACCTACGGTCTGTAGGTCATGGCGTGGGTCTACCCTTGGCCAAATTTTCTGGGCTTTATGGGGAGGGGCTATAGGTGGCCATCTACGGAGCACCAGGACAGACCGTGGGTCACCCTACGGTCCATGGGTTGCACCTGCAACTTCTGGAAATCTGCTGATTGGTCTGTTTTCGGATACGGGGTGTTACAGTTTTACATTGGTTTAAACATTTAAAAAGCATAACCTAGTTTAATTTTTCTTTAATGTTTAATAATGTAACTAATACTTATTAGACTTAGTTAAACATGATTTATTACTTTTAAATTATAATCATTTTTATTATGACTTATTAATTTGCCTTATTTATTTTATACGATATCATTATTATATTTTATTTAATATTTTAGTATCATCACTCAAATATGAGTTATTTTCTTAAGAAATAGCTTAGGTATAGTTGTATTTTGGTTGGACTAAAGAAATATTTGGAGCACAAGTTAATTATATATTTGTATGAATACTTGATCGGAAAAATCCAAAAATCCGAAAAAGCTAGAGGTTTATTAGTTTGGTTTAATTTAAAATTTTAAAAATTCAACACGAATAATGATTTGGTTTGATATTTGAAAAACCTGAACCAATTCGAAAAAATTTGAGGTTGAAAACCCGAAAAAATACGAGTTTTATTAGTTTAATTTGATTTATAAATTTTAAAATTGACACAAATAATTTAATTGGATATTTGAAAACTCAAACCAACTTGGTCATAAACACCCCTAAATAGGGGCAAATTTATCTTCAGTGGAATTAATTTTCCTACTTCAATGTAAACATCCCACATATAATACTACTACTAGTTTTGGAAACGTGCGTTGCATGTTTATTCTTTACTATCATACAAATTTGTATATGCCTAATCTAGCTAACGTTGATAATTATCAATTACATCTTTTGTATATGTTGTTCCGTGCAAATATAACAGTGTCAATTAATTCTTTTCATTTAATTTTGGTTATTTGTTTGCAAAATAAAAAATGTTGAAAAATATAAAACTAATTAAGATAATATAGCATATAGTATGTGATATAGTGATGAACTCTTGCTCTAACTTTAAGAAATGCACATAAACATATCTAACAAAATTAATAAAGACATAAAGAATAAATATATATTTATCATGTTAATGAGGAACAAAATGATCAACAAACTAATTTCACATAAACTTATAAGAATTATAAGATGATGAAACACAAAAGTGAAGTGGACTAATATTTTCTGTTCACTTTATATAAGAGATCATCACCAAAAATATATTAAAAGACGAAAATAATTGCAACTCAAAAAACTTATCATACCAGTAAATAAAGTTCAAATATATATATATACACACACAAAAAGAAGGATCTTTTGAGAAAGATAACTAATGAACATTAGTAAAAAAACACAAATAATGATACAACCCACCTTAAAAGTGTTGTAAAACTAAAGCAAAATAAGACAAGAAATATAGAAGATGAAAGCAATAGAAATAGGGAAACAAGGATGTGAGCTTTTCTTGCTATTCCAAGTCTTCAAATTTATACAATATGAACCCTTATGCCTCTATTTATAGTGCAACATCAATACATACAAAAGGTCAGTCATTAATATGAATATAATGGAGGAGGTTATGGAAGTGAAAGGTTACAAGAATAATGGTTATAAAGTTGGAGGTTATGGAGGTTATGGTTATCTTCATAATGGAGGAAAGTAATGGAGAAAAAGGGTGAGAGAAACTTCTTGATGTAATGGACATCCACACTATAACATTTTATAACACTCCCTCTTGGATGTCCATAGATAATATGCCTCATTAAAACCTTACTAGGAAAAAAACCTTAAGGGAAAAAATCCTAGTGAAGGAAAAAAGAGTACACATATCTTTTAATATGCTTTGAATGTTGCCTCGTTAAAAACATTACCAGGAAAACTCAATTGGGATAAAATATGGTTAAGGAATAGAGTACAATAAGTATTTTTCTCCCGCCGATAAAAACTTTACTTGATATCTCGGAGACGATACATTCTAATCTTATATTACAACTTCTCAAATATTGATGTTGACACTCCAAATTGAATAAGTTCACAAGATTATCACTTGAACGAGTTTTTGAATGTCTATCTCATCATTTTGTTGAAGATCATGTGTGAAAAAGAATTTTGGTGAAATATGCTTTGGCCGATCTCTTTTGATTGTATCCTCCCTTCAATCGAGCTATATATTATTTTCGTATATGTTGGCTAGAATATTCCTTTCCAAAGGAAAATCACTTATTTCCTGAATATGATAGGTCATGATTCCAACCAAACACACTCCCAACTTCATAATCAATGTTATTTTTGTATGATTTGAAGAAGTGGTTACTAGTGTTTGATTCTTTGAATGTCAAGATATTGTTGTGCCTCCATATGTAAACAAATAGCCCATGTGTGATCAAGCTTTATGCAGATCAAATAAATATTCTGCATCTATATAATCAAACAGTTTCTGACTCGGATATTGATCATTACAATTTTATTGAAGCTCGTCTTTTCTTCTAAAAGAAAATCACACATCTTTCATGTGATGAGTCACTTGATTTGTTTGTTTCTTGACATAACTTGAATGATAATATGACAATCCCTGCCCAAAACTTTCATTGTGTATATCAAATAATCTTCTAGTATTTGCATAACCAACAATCTGTAAATGCACCAATTGCACTAATACATTACATTTTAAATCATTTTCATGAGGTCGAAAAGATTCTTTTTCCGTGTTAAGCAGTCTCAAAATCATTGGATACTCAATGGAATTGCTTTAAGAGTTTTTAAATCCTTCAAAGATTTTCATATAACTTTTATCGTCTAGTTAGACATAATAACCATTCATTATATATATTCAAGCATTTCATCTATTGTCAAACTGAAACAAGTCTCATTGCATCCACCACTGGAGAATATATCTCCATTTAATAATGTCAGGATTTTTGCGAAAACCCTTTATGCCTTGAGACACAACCCGTATTTTATATCTTACGGCTATACTTTCGCACAATAATTCATTTGTACCCTACTAACATATTTTGATCTATGAACTATAAGTTCAAAAACATCACTTTTCTAAGTGAAACAAAATATACTTGAATAGTGTATTTTATTTGGTCAATCATTTATATGTCTTCACTATATGACAGATTTGAATTTAAGATCCTCGTAATCATTTATAGCATTGAGTGATACTTCATATCAAGAATACCGTCAACGGTCATTTTGATATCGACTCCAATACGACATAACTTATCGAGATCTCTGCATTTTTCATCATTTTCAGGTACCAGAACCTTTGCCAAGGTTTTATGAAGTGTTATGTCATAGTGCTCTTTCAAAGCACTTACCTCATTATCATGACTATTTTGATAATTTGCTCCTCTCCTTCCTCAAGGAGTTGTACGTTTGGAATCGATTGGTCTATCACACTTCTGGCGTAACATAGACTCTGTCCTTCAAGGTTTATTTATTGGAGCATTTGCAGCGTAATTAAAATATTGGGTCAACAAATACATCTGGCAAATTACTTGCAATATTTTGCAAATGAATTATCTCTTGAACTTCAAGTTCACATTTTTTTAACGAGGATCTAGATAATTCACCCCACACATAATTTTCAACTACTAAACATATCTCCCGCTAATGTTAGAAAATCTAACATTTACCCCCAACCTCATTTTGGGATCCATCTTAGTGCGTGGTGGAGCAATAAAATCATATGTGCACACATTAAATTTTTAGATGGAAATTATTTGGTTTCTGACCCTGAACCAATTGTAATGGGAGAATCTTGTTGGCTTGATGCATACATGTTAAATTAACAATCTCATATCAAACATATCAAATTTTATTTGATAGATTTGTTCTCATAATCAATGGTCTAGCTATAATTGGAGGCAAACAATTTCTGCTAAACCAACCAGTATTATCAAACATAATTTTATAGTTTGGAATTGTGCTCTTAATTTAACAATTTGAGCAAACAATCTTACCATAACCAATTTGTAAGTTGATACAAATGCACATGTGACCATACCATAGATGCATCTATTAAATCATAATAGTAAGTTGTCCACATGGCTAGTGAACAGGCCCATATTCACTTTTTTATATGTTTCAAATAATTTCATGGATACAATCCCAACCTTAGTTGGTACAATGATCATTTTATCATGAGAACAATCAACACAAGAGAATTCTTGAAGAATCTTTGTTTTCTTCAAATATATAGTCACATGAATTCTCAATTTCTTTTGCATCAAATTTGAATCGGAATGGTCAACCGATTATACCAACTGATATTTATTCTAGTAAACTTCTAGTTTACTTTTGCATGTGATTCCTTCATCATGCTCATACTTTTATTCAACAAACAAGAGAAAGGCGGGTAACCTTTTATGTAAATATTCATAATCCGCTTTGATTGTAGTAATCTAAAGATATTTAATCTTTCAATAATTTACAGTCTCAATATAATAATAATTTTTTTCAATTCCTCCGAAACTTAAAAAGTTTCTTTTGAGACTTACTACAATTCCAATATTATGAACAATTTCATTTCGGATAGTAACAAATTAGCTCTTTCGGAACTCTCAATTAATTTTGTGTACTACCATAAATTTCACAACACCATTTTTATGGTGACCATCTCCTTCAAGGAGAAAATTACTGTTATTGTCATGGTTAAAATTATTACAACAAGACCTATTCTTTACAATCAATGACAAATTTGTGTTGCCACACAACAACATTTATTTTGGTCATGACCACAACCCTTATAGAAAAGATTTATTTCTTTCTTTTGTCCTCCAATAGTTCATAATAAAACTTACCACAATATTTGTGTAGTACTTAAAGTATATGATCAAAATGACCATTTATGTCAAAATATTTTCTTTCAATCTCTCAAACCTCCCGTAGAGATGAAATGTGGCATTCATCCAACAATACATGAACATGTTCTTATTCATACGGACTTAAGTCACATTTTCTTCAAGAAATAGACCATAACCATTTGTACATGCTCCATAAGTTTTTTTAAGAAACTCATTGTCATCCTTCAACATTATCAAATTTATGTAACTCACTTCAACATCACTTTAAGAGGTCAAATGTACCAATTGTACTACCACTTTGTATTCCTTTATTTTGATGGAGGATTTACAAAACTTTTCAAAATGACTTGCATCAACAACAATGTGCCCAATATCTTTTCATACCACTTTGATGGATAAAAATTACATTCACATTTGAAGGACCATCTTAAGAAACAATGTGCCCAATAACCTTTCATACCACTTTGATGGACAAAATTACCTTCACATTTGAAGGATCATCTTAAGAATCCATAATGTTCTTCCTTTTAATTATCACAATGATGACCATTAATATTTTACCACACCCATATTCATACATTCAACCACTTATCTTTTTCAGATATATTATGCATTGCTACCACATTCACGTAAGAGAATGGAGCAAATTAATTGGGTAAATTTCATGACTTTCATTCAAAAGTATACAACTTTATGTTAGTCATCATCATATCATCACTATAGTGCATTAGAACTTAAACTCAATGTTTTACCCATATAAAAAAAGTCTTTGGTCATAAATCAATGGGACTTGAACCCAACTTCTTATTATCATGGTGCACCGAGACTTTACTCAATGTCTTACCCACTTGGTGCGGTGAAACTTGAATTCACCGTCTTACCCTCAATCAATGTCTTAATAAATCAAATGCATTACCAAAATAAATAAATATTCAATACCATAATATAATCTGAATTGACTTGAGTAAAAATGAACAAAACTAATTAGTTAGAACAACATGTTGGAATCATAAAAAAGTCTCAAGTTAAAATAAATTAAAACATCTTAATAGTCCCTCTCAATATTGTTATGAAGATTATCATAATATACTAACCATTTTAAAATAACCACAAAACAAGCTTTGTTAGTACAAATAATATATAGGATATGAAGTATACCTTGCAACCGAATAATTACTAGGATAATTCATAAAAATCAAGAAATACCTATCATTGATTCTTGATGGAGAATGAGCAACTCGGATGATAATGTATTGTAAAACTAAAGCAAAATAAGACAAGAAATATAGAAGATGAAAGCAATAGAAATAGGGAGACAAGTATGAGAGTTTTTCTTATTATTTCAAGTCTTCAAGTGTATACAATATGAACTCTTATGCCTGTATTTATAGTGTAACATAGAGACATACAAAAGGTTGGTCATAAACATGACATTAACATGAATATAATGGAGGAGTTTATGGAAGTGAAAGGTTACGAGAATAATGGTTATAAAGATGGAGGCAATGGAGGTTATGGTTATCTTCATAATGGAGGAAAGTAATGGAGATAATGGGTGAGAAAAACTTCTTGGTGTAATGGACATCCACACTATTATATTTTATAACAAAAAGAATTTTCATCATATAAATCGAAAAATAATTAAGAATATTTAAACATAAATTATGTAATTGTTTTTGGCCTGTTCCTCATACTCAAATAAAGGCATTATCAAAATCGGATGAAGGACCATAATGCGTTTTGCCTCCAACATTTCCACGATGAAGCAATTTAATTCTTAACCCAAAATGCAATATTGTTTAATAAGAAGATTTAGTGTAGGGGCAAAATAGTAATCTAACTTTTTCCTAACATTCTTCCCACTTATAGTATAATTAGTTTCTGGACACGTGCGTTGCACATGTACCCATCAATTGACATAAATTGTTTCAAATTATCATTGAATTAAAAATAGTTTTATAATTAAATTACATGAATATCTTTCATTTTCAAACAAAAAATAGTTCAAATATTTGGAATCTACTCTTGGATACCAATAACAAATTAAAATATGGCAGCAAAGTATTGCTTCTCCAAATAAAATAAAAGATGATGATATTTAGTACTTTAAAATACTATAATTGTAAACACAAATTAATATATGCATATTCTTATCTCATATATTAATTATTTGCAAGACAAAGTTCAGAGAAAAGAAGAAAGATGAAAAATGAAAAGAATTTGATAGTTGCTTCTTAGAGTTGATTAAAATAAAATAAAGGATACAATCAATAATCAATATTATTATTTTTTTATTGTTAAGTGGTCATATCAAGTATTGAATCCTACCAAATTAATTTTTTTTAAAATGAGCTTAGAATATATACAAAAACATAGCATCAGCGGAGTGACAACTTAAAATATGAAACGGTATCAAAAGTTGAAACATTGAATTTGCCTTTCTCAAAATGAGACAAAAGGATAAATAATAAATAAATAAGGATTAACATTTATATCATTATTTCTTCCGTGAATTAAAGAAGTTATTAATAATTTAATTATATGTTACTTTCTCCATTTCAAATTATTCATCGTCTTTCAATCCTGTACACCCCTTCAGAAAAAATTGATAAAAAAAATGTAGTTTTATATATTCTATCTTACATACCCCTTACAAAAAATAAACATAAATAAGTAATTAATAAAATCATAAGAACAAATTGAATAATTTTTATTATCAGTTAATATAGTATAATAATTTAATCGTTAAAAAGATCAATTAAATTATAATTAATCTTTCTTATAAATTACATCACACAAGTATATTAGTAAAGAGTCACGATCTTATATTTTGATGCATGACCCTTTATTTTACATTTAAAGAAGGAAATTATGTACTAAAAAGAGCATATCCTTCCTAAAGTTCATTCACCTTTGTTCTTCTAGAATAAAGAGTAAAAAAAATGCTTTGTTCATCCCTAAAGAAGTCAATCCCCCAAATCTTAGCTAGTCCATTCCTTGTATATCACATTATGTTGTTTACTCCAATATTTTTCATATTTATAAATGACAAAAATGTAGGGATAATTCAAAAATTATAAGAGAATATGTATAGTCAAGAGTTGGGTACAAATTAATCATGTTATAAATGCATGAGAATGTTAACATTTTTTCTTGAATAACGTGACTTTTTGCTAATACATGAACCATATTAAATTGCTTGTAAATTTTAAAATAACCTTTTAAATTCCTAAAAAAAGATCTGTTATTATTATTTTTTTGTGCATTGAAGCATTAATGATTGCGTAATAATTTATTTTCTAAGCATAAGTTATAAGAGGAACAATGTTAATTTAGTGAATGAAAAATAGTCATTTAATTTTTTTAGAAACATTTAATATTTAATTAATTAGTTTTTTATTAAAAATAATAATTTAGTGTAGGGATAAAATGGTGCTTCCCACTTTTAATATAATATTATTATATATATTATTATTATGATAATATAATATGATGATATATGATATGATGATGATGATTATATTAAATATACATATAGATTATAGATGATAAATATTATTAAATTAGATATGTTAATTAGGAATTATCTAAGAAAGTTCAAAAGTCATTAACATTATATTTTTATTAAAATAATACCATTTAAAATTTAAATTAAAAAATTAAATGTTTTTATAATATTCTAATTTATAGTAGGGATAAAATCATAATTTAACTTTTAATTTTTTTTTTCTCACTTATAGTAATATATGATATGAATCTATGATAATATATCAGTTGACTAGACCCAATAACAATAACTCTATGTATTACTTTGATATGTTGGAAGCATATAGCATCAGTTGATCAAATTACCACAAATAGACTATAGTCTATACACAGATTGTATTAATCCATTATCCATGGCATTTTCTTCTTTTCCGAGTAGTTCAGCGATCTTACAGCATCCTCGATGCCACAATGACGTACAAGTCACTTGTATGAAGGTTTAAACATAAATATTTACCTTTTATGATGATAATAGGTAAAGCCGCTAAAGCATCGCACACTATAAGGGGTTGTGGTGTGAGGGATAAGAATAAATAATATTGGGATAAAAAAATAGTTTTGAGATAAAATTTTAGTGTCTTGTTTGTTTGTTATGTTTGGAATAATTGATTTCCCCTTTTATATCATATTAATGGAATAAATTATTTTAGAATAATTAATCCTGAAATAACTTGTTTTCAACCAAACCACCCATTAGAGTCTAGTTGCGGTCATTTTCATTTTTCAACTAGGGGCTGTTCAGGAAATGCTTGCGTAAGTAAAAGATCATATTGATTGTGAAAGGCAAAGCTTTCAGATTTGAGAGCACGTCATAGTGCTAAGTCCACCGTAGTTGGTGTTATTTGACCAAAAATGTCCACATATATCCCTCTTTCCTCTCTAGAAATAATTAAATTGATGGTATAATATTAAGTTATATTAATCAGACTCCATATAGTTAAATCCAATATGCTAATAAAAATTAAAATAATACTATATGAAACAATAGCGTGCATTCTTTCCTTCTATTCTTCTTTTATTGTTTTTGCGAAACAAAAGATCGGACAAAGAAGAACCAGTCAATTCTTCTAAGGGTGTGTTGGGTAGTAGGTAGGAAAATGTTTTCTACGGATAATAATTTCTTAGAAAAAATGTTTTTTTGAAAAATGAGTGGATCTGTTACTTAGTATTTTTTAGTGTTTAGTAAGTAAGCAAGAAAATATTATTTCAAGAACATTTATATGTTATCTAGCAAAACGTTATGGATACAAATAGAGATGGGGAGTGGGGGTAATTTGGGGGTGGTGGGGGTTGGGATGGTCAAGGGATGAGGGATGAGTGGGAATTGGGTAGGTGGGGAGGAGACAATAAACTTGAAACATCACTTATGCAACTTGTTTTTCCTATTTTCATTAGGGAAGTGACATTTTCTGAAAAAATGTTTTCGAACTAATTTAGTGTTCACTCTTCAAAATCGGATGGTATTTGCGTAGATATTTTTCAAAATTCAACTAACACACATGAGATATTTTTGTTTCTATCTACACTAATCAGTCACACAGTTGGTCCAAATTGTGTAGCTGACTCAATTTTTATTTTCTTACATGATGTTGATTATTTTTTCATTAATAATGGATGCTTGAAAGCTAGTCATGATCACTAGACTATTGACTTCCCACTTTTAAGGTCCTTAATTAAACACCCATTAATTTCATGATGTCCAAGCTGATACACACGAATATTCACTCTCACAAACTAGCACAATCGAATTAATACTCAAATATGGCTGTTGTACTTCCTATCCCAGAATATGCTGAAAATGGCGGTGTCAACAAGATTGGTCCCAAAGAGCTTGACGCCGGCACCATTTTTGTCCTAAAATCCCGAGGTGATCAATAATTGTTTCACCTGTTTCATTTTATATGACACTTTTTTTTTTTAGTTGATTTTGCTAGGAAGCTGAGAATTAGTGTATGATATTATATTTGAATGGTATTGGTATAGGTTCATGGTTGCACTGTGGATACCATTTGACAACGGCGATAGTAGCGCCGGCACTGCTGAGTTTGCCGTTTGCTTTCACGTTGTTGGGATGGATAGGGGGAATGATATGCCTGAGCACCGCAGCACTGGTCACCTTTTATTCCTATAATCTTTTGTCTTTAGTATTGGAGCACCATGCTATGCTTGGCAAGCGTCAGCTTCGTTTCAGAGATATGGCTCGTGATATTTTAGGTTCCAATATTCATACTCTGTTGTTTGATTTATTTTATTTTTAATCAACTTTTCTTTTTAATCTACTTTAAAAACCCATTTCTATCCCTTTTTGGTTAACTCTTTTTTACTCCATTCGTTCCTTTTAATTACTTGTCACAATTTCTTTTTTCATAGTCAAACACTAGAAACTTTGTGACAAAAGTAATTAAATTGATCGAATGATAAAACACCCTCACTTTCAATTCTAAAATTGTGAAAAGGTGAGCTTATAAAAAAGGGTGATTAAAAAGAAGGGAAGAGGATCAAAAATACCTCTCAATTTTGATTTATTAGTTGATTATAGTCTTACCGTTAAAACAAAGTTATTCATACCTTTACGTTAAGAAACTTATCAAAATCAAATAAATAAATTAAAACGAAGAAAGTAGTATATTTTATAATTAAAGATAATTATGACCAACTATTCTTAAAAACCAATATATGATATCTTTATAAGTTTGAGCGCATATACTGGAAACATTATTCTTTTTCAATCATCATAACAGAGTGAGTACAATTTACATACAGCTTGTATATAATATGATATCCCTACGTTGTGGGAGGAAATTAAAAACACAAGTCAAGAAAGAGATTTTTTTTTTTTCATTAATTTAGTGCGCTACTAGTACTAGTAGAGTAATTGAGCAAACGTAACAGGGCAAGGATGGGGCATGTATTTTGTGGGTCCACTCCAACTAGGCTTATGTTATGGCGCAGTCGTTGCATCAACTCTTCTTGGTGGGCAGAGCCTCAAGGTTAGTCTCACTACGTCAAAAATAATCTTCAGCAGCAATTAATTAATGATAATAATAATAATAATAATTAAATTATCATTAGATATGTTATTTTAGCGACAATTAACATTCTTTGTAAGTGTCCCCAAAGTCTATAATAATATTGAATCTAATGACAATTAACCAATATCACTAAGAATTTTAGTATTGTTTATTATTGTGCATAATGAGATCACAAAGTTATTGTTGTTGTATTTCATGAGTTTTTTCTTCTTCTTTCAGTTCATTTATTTGTTGAGTAGACCAAATGGAGGCATGCAGCTGTACCAATTTATCATTATATGTGGAGGGCTAACACTAGTGATGGCACAATTGCCATCCTTCCATTCCCTAAGACATATCAATCTTGTCTCCTTGATTCTCTGTCTTGTTTATTGTGCTTGCACAACTGCAGGATCCATTCACATTGGTAATTATATATTTCCATCTCTTAATTTAAAAAAAAAACCTTTTAATTAATCAATTAATTAAAATGATTCTTAATCAATTCATTTATTTGTATTTAGGACATTCGAATAAAGCACCTGTAAAAGATTATTCAATTACTGGAGTTGGTATTAATCGCATATTCGGTATCTTTAATGCTATTTCTATCATCGCAACTACCTACGGAAATGGAATCATTCCCGAAATACAGGTTTGTTCTCTTTTATGTTAGCAAACATAAACGACACGTATTCGTTTTTGTCCTCTTTTCGCCAAAATATTTATATGATTATACAATTGAAAAGATACTGTTAAAGCAAAATGTCTCATATTGATGGTTAATGAAATGAGAGTTCATGTACATAAGGCTTGGGCAATCCTCCTCCCTTTGAGCTAGCTTTTGGGGTATGAGTTATGCCTAAGACCTAATTTAACAATTTAGCTTATTTTTTTCTGGACAGGCCACAATAGCACCTCCAACAACAGGGAAAATGTTGAAGGGGCTATTATTGTGTTACAGTGTAGTGATATCGACATTTTTCAGCGTTGCGATTTCTGGATATTGGGCTTTTGGAAACCAAGCTCAACCATCAGTGCTCCAAAATTTTATGTTAGATAGGATGCCTTTGCTGCCCAAATGGTTTCTCTTGATCACTTATATCTTCACCTTTGTCCAAGTATCAGCTGTTAGCTTGGTAACGCTATTTTCACTTCTTTTTTTTTGTTGTTGTTTACATAATTAGCATCGATATTTATTAACTTATATATGTTGCTAATGTTATACATACACAAAATTTTGGCAGACTTACTTACAGCCAACAAATGTAGTATTAGAAAAGAGATTTTCAGATTCAAAAAAAGGCGAATTCTCAATCCGCAATGTGGTTCCCCGGTTAATTTCCCGGTCACTATCGGTGATCATTGCGACAACGTTGGCTGCGATGCTGCCTTTCTTTGGAGACATTATGGCTTTGTTTGGTGCATTTGGTTGCATTCCTCTTGATTTTATTTTGCCTATGGTCTTCTATAATGTCACTTTCAAACCTTCAAGAAAGAGCATAATTTTCTGGGGAAATACCATAATTGCTCTTGTCTCAACGGTGTTGTCTTTAATTGGGGCTGTAGCATCTGTGCGGCAAATGGTGCTTGACGCCAAGACCTATCGTCTGTTTGCGAATATGTGATGGGAATTATCATCATGTGGGATTTTACTACGAATAATGTTGTTGTTGCATCCAAAATGTCAAGCACTTTCGCTAATGCAAAAATGTATTTTTATTGACCATATGAATACATTGGATGTCCATTTAGTATTTCTATACATCCTTATTTTATATGATGAACCTTTTAGAATTTACATATGATTTTTTAGAAGTTGTACCTATTATGAAGTCTTCCGAAGGATTTACAATTCTCTTGGGAATCATATCGACATAATCTTTTTATTTTAAATTTTAATGTCAAATTAACTTCTTTAAAGATAGGCAAGATAAGTAGTAATCGATTAATTAGAACTTGGGAGTTGTACAAAAATCGGAAGCAAATAAAAACGCACGTTCACTTGTTAAGGAAGTAAAAATACCTCTGAATTATCTAATATAGGTTAATTTATTTCTTATTGAATTTTTGGATTAAAAATCCCCTTTCCATTATTTTTTTGGGATAAAAATACCCTTCAATTATCTAAATGGACCGAAAATACCTTTTTATGCAACAATTGTTCCAACTTAATAACTTTTTAACTTGAACTGGTTTAGTTTTGACTTAATTCCAATAACTAAATTCATCAACAAAACCGCATTATTTATTTTAACTTATTTAAATAACTTAAAAAGTTTTTAACTTGAACTAGTTTAGTGTTGGTACTTTTGCTTAACAAATATATTATTCCTAAATTTAAAGCTAAGTGTCAACACTAGATGGACACAAATCGATCTTGCAAGAAAATCAATTTTGTCATCAATAGGATCACCTAGTGTTGGTACTAATGCTTAACAAACACATTATTCCTAAATTAAAGCTTAATATCAACGTTAGATGGACACAAATCGATCTTATAAGAAAATCAATTTTGTCATCAATAGGATCAACTAGTGTTGGTACTTATGCTTAACAAACACAGTATTCCTAAATTAAAGCTAAGTGTCAACACTAGATGAACACAAATCAATCTTGCAATAAAATCAATTTTGTCATCAATAGGATTAACTAGTGTTGGTACTTATGCTTAACAACACATTATTTCTAAATTAAAGCTTACTATCAACACTAGATGGACACAAATCGATCTTGCAAGAAAATCAATTTTGTCATCAGTAGGATCAACTAGTGTTGGTACTTATGTTTAACAAACACATTATTCCTAAATTAAAGCTAAGTGTCAACACTAGATGGACACAAATCGATCTTGCAAGAAAATCAATTTAGTCATCAATATGATTAACTAGTGTTGGTACTTATGCTTACAAACACATTATTCCTAAATTAAAGCTTAATATCAACACTAGATGGACACAAATCGATCTAGCAAGAAAATCAATTTTGTCATAAATAGGATCAACTAGTATTGGTACTTATGCTTAACAAATATATTATTCGTAAAATTAAAGCTATGTATTAATATTAGATGGACACAAACACATTATTGAAAACAATTGTACTTGAACTTAAGAAATTTACCAACCTTATCTCCAACTTTGATGAAAGAAGTAATATAGTCTTGTATCAACTTTTTTAGATGTTGAACTTCCTCAGTTGCCTAGCACGAAAAGTTCTTAAATTAGTTAACTATAAACTTCAAATCCAAGAATATTAGTTATATATATATATATATATATATATATATATATATATATATATATATATATATATATATATATTCAAGTTTTAATAAGTTCAAGTTTCAATTCAAGTTCATATCTAATTTCTAAACTTAATTAGTTATATATTCAAGCTAATTAGTTCCAACTTCAAGTTCTAATTTCAAGTTCATATTCCTAATTAAGTTCAATTTATAGTAAATTTAAGTTATAATTAATTATGAGTTCTAATTCAAATCCCTAAAATTTCAAATTCAAACTAGCTAGCTATTCCTAATCCCAAATTCAAACTATTAGTCGTAAAATTCCAATAATAATTCAAACTAACTCAAATAATACCCAAATTCAAACAACTCCCCAAATATAATTCAAACTATTAGTCCTAAATTTCAAATTCAAATTAGTCTTAAAATCACAAATTGGAAGTACTCCTAGAATTCAAAAACCAAACTATAGTGCTAAAATCCCAAATTCAAACTATTAGTAGTCCCAAAATCTCAATAATAATTTAAACTAGTCCTAAATTCAAAATTCAAACTAGTCTTAAAATCACAAATTCAAACTAGTCCTAAAATCCCACAATCTAACTAGTGCTAAAATCCTAAATTCAAACTAGCTAGCTATTCCTAATCCCAAATTCAAACTATTAGTCCTAAAAATCTCAATAATAATTCAAACTAACTCAAATAATATCCAAATTCAAACTACTCCTTAAATGCCCTAATTCAATCTAATTTTACAATTCCAAAATCAAACTAATTAACTCAAGAAATACCAAATTTCAAACAAATCCTAAGATATGCTACTTCAAACTAACCCTAACATTAAATTTTCAATTCACAATCAATAAACACAAACTAACAATCAAATAATCCCTAATTCAAACTAACAATCAAAAACCCTAAATCATTCACTTACTAATTAACTAACAATCAATAAAAAACTAATTCAATACACTAATTAACAAATTCAACACTCAAATTGAAAGAAATTAAAAATAATATTATGAAACCCTAACCTTGAATTAAAGGAGAAGGGCAGTGGGTCGGGATGGAGGCGGCGCCGGTCGAGATGGAGGCACCGATGTGACCTCCTGCTGCTGGCCGATGCGAGTTGCTCCTGCTGCTGGCCGGTGCGAGCTGCTCCTGTTGCTGGCCGGTGCGAGCTACTCCTGCTACTGGCCAGTGCGAGCTGTCGCTGCTGCTGCGATGGTGGCGTGGCGTGGGGATGGGTGGGGATGGGGCACCGATGAGATGAGAGGAGCGAGACTTGTCACTTTAGATCTAGGGTTTTAATTTTAATAAATTTAATTTATTTAGGTTGATTTAATTAATTAAAATTACATATACATATACACATATACATATATACATATACACATATACATATATACATATATATATATATATATATATATATATATATATATATATATATATATATATATATATATATATATATATATATATATATATATAACTACACATCAACAGAAGTTCATGCTTTAGATATAAAGTATAAATTGCCTAATACGCGCATTTGCCAAAATAAAGTTTGCATACCACATTTCTTTTTCTTGGTCAAAAAATCAGTTATACCCACCGATAATTTTATATATATATATATATATATGGAAACAATAGAACATTTTAGAATATGTCAAGAAAGAGATGATAATTTAGCATATAGAATGGATGAACTAGAAGACATAAATGAAGAAAAAATGGACACTTTATCCATAACTAGTTATACGGAACTAATGGAAAAAGCAACTAGTTCACACAGTGCTATTCCTTTCCAACGAACTAGTGCAGCCCCGAATATTAATTATAGTACAGGTAATCTGCCTAGAAAACCATGGACAAGACCTGATCAAGAAATAAAAGATAATATTAGACCAGCAGGAAAAGGAATGCCTATAGAAGAACCTATTAGACTACAAGATGGAGGAAATAAAGGAAAAATATTAAATATAGTTGCACATTATCCACAAATGTGGAATACAGTAATAGATTTATGGAAAGGAATAGTAGTAGCAGACTTTATTAAAAATTATCAAGAAATTGATGCAGAAACTATGTATAGATACTTAGAAACTTTTTTAGGAGAATCTTGTAAAGCAATATGAGAATCATACAAACAGACTTTTCCTCAAGAATTCCAAGCACTAATTGAATTAGGACCAAACCCATATAATTTTACAAATAAAATGCATGTATTATTAACAGGAGAAGACCCTAATAGTGGCTTAGTAACATTACAAAGAAATGCTGTAATTAAATTAGAACAATTAAGTATATCTAATTAGATGCACATAAAGAATTTTCTTAAAGACTATTTTTATTATTATACCATTAGTGGAAATACATTTAATGAAGAATTAGGTAAAAAATTATTTAATAAACTATCAGGAGCTTTAGGAAGAGAAATAGAAGAAAGATGTTATAAAAGAGAAGGAGTGGTGTAAAGTCCCACACTTTTATGGCCTATAGGACAAAAAATAAATCACATAATGGAAATACTAACAGAAAAGTGTACTAATATACAAATACAAAAGCAGTTAAAACAAAATAATGAAATGAACTTTTGTAAAACAATGATATACACTACCCAAAGTTATGACAAAGAACCTAGTAGAACAAAAAAATATAAAAGAAGGACCGGATATAACCAAAGACCCTATAGACATAAAAAATATTTCTTAAGAAAATCTTCAGCTAGAAAACCATATTTAAATAGAGATAGACATGTTAGAAAATATAGAAATTATAGAAATTACAAAAATAAGTTAGAATGTTATATTTGCGGAAGTATAGAACACTTAGCAAATACATGCCTTAAAAAGAATAATATGAAAATTAGAAATTCGCAGTTAATAGAAGACTTCCAAGAAATCTTATTAAATGTAGATGAATACATGTCAGATACAAAAAGTATATACTCAGTAGTAAGTATAGAAATAGAAGAAATAAATACCCAATCAGACACATCTGACTCAGAAGATGATAATTTAATTAATAAAATAAGAGCAGAAAGAAATCAAGATTTCCTAGATAATATAATAATAAATACTATGATAAATATTTCTCAAGAATGTAGTCATGAGTTTGAAAGACTAAAAGGAATAGATAGTAACCAATGTAATATATGTATATGGTATCCTAGTAAAATAAATAGGGCCAAATGTAATACTGTTATATGGAAGCCTATATTAATTGTATAGAAAATAAATTAAACCAAAAAATAAATAAAAATGAAGAACAAGTTCATATAAAAGATCAGACTACTAATCTAAGACTAATAACTTTAGAAACAAGAATAAATGACTTAGAACAAAGAATAACTAACTTAGAAAAGGGAAAAGAAAAAATAAACGAGGATGATACACAATCACAAGGTACAATACATTTAGATCAAATAGAAAGTGAATCAATGAATGATGAAGAAGAAAATACTAGTTTATATGTAATGAAGATAAAAAGTTTGGAACAATAAAAATATTAGTAAGAATAAAAATAAAAGAAGTAGAAATAGAAACATTAGCATTAGTAGACACAGGTTGTACTTGTTGCATCCTAAATAAAAAGATACTGCCAAATAATTTATTATCAACTCTAAAATTTTTTAAAGAACCTATACAAGCAATACAAATGGATGGAACTTATAATCTATACGACCAATATATAGAAAAAGTACAAATAAGTTTTATAAATACATGTAGTGAATTTTATAAACCTACATATATTATGCATAAAATATTAGTAAGAGATCTTAATATTAAAACTAATTTAGTCTTAGGTTTACAATTCCTTATACAAAATAATGGAAGTTGTTTAATTTCTAGAGATGGAATAATGATGTTTAGAAATACAACATATACCCCGGTACAAATCAGAAAAATTCCAACTAAGGAATTAAATAAAGACAATAAAATAAAAAATACAACTTCATGTTGTGACAACTGTAACAATAAAGGCAGTTGTTGTTCAGACAACCTATATGAAGAAAAACAAGAAGAAAATTATTCAGACAATATATACCTAGAAGACATAGAAAAAGAATATACTTTAATAAATATAGAAACAGAATTTTACAATTTTAGAAAAGGAATAAATACTATAGGAAAAATAAAAAATCCTAAAGACTTAGAAAATATAGTAGCAATATTAGACGAAATGAAAATAATAGGAGAAAAACCCTTAATACATTGGGGAAGTAATAAAATTATGTGTAAATTAGATATAATAAATTCAGAATATACTATAAAAACTGCAACGATAGAAGCTAATAATGAAGATACGGAGGAATTTGCTAAACAAATTAAAGAGTTATTAAATTTAGAAGTAATAAGAAGATCTAAATCTAGACATAGATCAGTAGCCTTTATGGTAAGAAACCATAGCGAACAAATAAGAGGAAAAGCTCTCATGGTAATAAATTATAAAAGGTTAAATGATAATACTAGAACAGATGCATATAAATTACCAGATAAGAATGAATTAATTAATAGAATACAAGGTAAAAAGATTTTTAGTAAATTTGACTGTAAATCAGGATATTAGCAAGTCAAAATGCACCCAGAAAGTATAGAATGGACAGCTTTTACTTGTCCCTAAGGACATTTTGAATGGCTTGCTATGCCTTTCGGTTTAAAGACAGCTCCGCCTACATTCCAAAGAAAAATGGATGATATGTTCGGAGATTATAAAAATTTTGTACTAGTATACGTAGATGATATTTTAGTGTTTAGTAAAGATATACAAGAACATCTAGGACATCTACAGACAATATTTAAATTATTTGTAAAATACGGAATAATAATTAGTAAGAAGAAAATGGAATTATGCAAATCACATATAAATTTTTTAGGAATAACTTTAGGAGAAGAAAAAGTAAAATTACAACCACATATAGCTAAAAAAGTATTAGAAATGCCAGATAAGTTAGATAATACAAAAAAATTACAAAAATTCTTAGATTTAGTAAATTATGCTAGAAACTTTATCCAAGACTTAGGAAAAATAGCAGGACCATTGTATGCTAAGACATGTCGTAAAGGACAAAAACACTTTAACATAAAAGATATAAAATTAGTCCAACAAATAAAATAAAATGTTAAAAATATACCAGACTTACAAATACATTTAGAATCAGATTACCTAATAGTCCAAACAGACGGTAGTAAATTAGGATGGGTGCTATTTTAAAATCTAAACCTAATAAATATAGTCCAAAAAATGAAAAAAAAAATGTGTGCCTACCAAAGTGGATAATATAAAGAAAAAGGTAATATGAGTAGTATAGATGCAGAAATATTAGCAGTAATATATGGAATGAATAGTTTTAAATTATACATCTTAAATAAATAGGAAGTATTAGTTAGAACAGACTGCGAAGCAATAGTTAAATTCCACGAAAAAATAAATAGTAAGGGTAGCAGTAAAAGACGATGGTTAAACTTTATAGATATAATATCTATATATAATAATATTGTTTTTGAATATGTTAAAGGAAAAGAAAATGATTTAGCAGATAAATTAAGTAGACTACAATTAAAAACTAATTAATTTCTATTTCAGTATGAAACCAAGCATAAGACCAACTGGCCAACAACCCGCAGACAAAGGCAAGGGCATCACTCAGCCAGATACTTATGCTCAGACATTATTAGGAAGAAAAAATTTCAGACAATTAAGTACAACAGACAACTTAATGGAAAGAATTTATTTTGGTAAGTATAATTTAATTTCACATCCTAAGTGTAATTTATCATTTAGAGTAAATCTAGACTGTAATATAGATAAGAATCAACAATGTTTAGTAGATAACTTATGGATGACATACAATAAACAAGTCACTAAATATTTTATAGCAGGCTCTAATGTTTTATGTCAACATTTTTCAGATAAAAATAGAGATAATAAATTTAAATTATGTAGTTATACATGGAAAAAATAAAGGTGTTACTTGGATAGAAGTAGTTGATTCCATAAATAGGGTTAAAAACTCACTTGTTAAAGGTTTTAATAATTTCACTAAAGCTTTAGACTACGCAAGAGGAATACTTGGGCTTAATTATTATATTTCACCAGCTCTCAAACAAAGCCCAAACCAAATACCACAATATTATATCCAAAAAGACTCGGATAAAATAATCTTTTGTGACCATTGTTCTTCCATGACTGAGGGTTTCAAGAGACTCAATACAAAAAATGAAATCCTTATTCAAGAAAGTATGAGACTTATGAAAAAGCTCGAGACATTTCAGAGTAAATATGATCTAAGAACAGATAGTACTCAGACGAGTTCTCCATCTCCTTTAAAAATGGATGAGAAGGGTGTGCATTCCCCTCTGAATGCTAAGAACTCTACTGTATCGCAGCATGATACAGCTAGTCCGGTTCAAATGGTGACCGGTAAAGACTTATCAAATCCGTTAAAGGCTGTCACTTTGCCAAAAAGTGAAGAAGACTTCCTCACGAAGAAGACTATCAAAATATTTTTAGAAAGACTCTTTAAGAAAAATTGATGCTTTAAAAAAGAAAAAAAATGAAAAATTAGTAAAAATAATCAAACAAACTTTAGATAAAAATTTTCAAGACAAAAGCTAAGACAAACATATTATTAAAGACATTCCCAATCCAAGTAATGGTTCAGAAGACAATATTCACAGTCCTTCACTATCAGACGAGGAACAGATAAATAATATTCAAGACTCACAAGACCATTATGAAGATGATGACTCAGGCATGAGTTTTGACACAATAGCTTTACACAACTTAGACGCTTAACAAAATTTTAATATCAAGAAACTATTATGGAAATAAGATATGTGCCAAAATACTTCATCAATGGACACTTCATCAATGGAAACAAGATACGTTACAAGATAGATAAGTCACTAAATGGCAAGAAGACAAGATGGCAAAAATCAAGATGGTAAAAATTTCAAAGAAGATAACGGAAGCAAGCAAGAAAAAATTGGAAAAAAGACGAGCAAAGTATGGGAAGAAAAAGACAAAATAAAAGGTGGAAGAAATAAATGTGGAAATATTAATGTTAGGTGGGAATACCCACTACGTGTCATGTAATATTAATATGTTAGGTGGTGATACCCACTATGTGTCTTGTAAAAATAAGTGTGTTGTCACTTTATAACTACCCTCCAAAAAAGGGAAAAACTGTGGACATCACACACGTCGGTAAGAATAATGGAGTCTGTAATATAAGTCAAAAAGATGAAATTAATAATGCATGTGACGATGGGGCCCAATGAGTACCCGACTTGCATTATTAAAAGAATCTTATCAAGTTGTCGGCCATTTATAATAAAAAAAGGCCACTTAGAGTATTTAGGACGATTCCTTTAGTTTGCCTATATAAGAAGGGGAACACCAAAGTAGAAGACAGAGTGGAAAAAATCGGAAGAAAGTTAGAAAAAAGTTAGAAAGAATTAAGTTGTCATACTCCCCCCATACTTCATCCATCCTCTTTCCATAACTCCCCTATGTACCAAAAGTCCTCTTTTGTATATTAAAGTTTGGTGAAATAATAATAAGTGTATTTGTGTGTTTAAGCTTTTAAGTTTTCAAGAAGCCTTTTTGGGGTTCCCGAAAGGAAAACTTCTCTCCGTTTATCATGTAAGTTTTTACGATGTTTTCTCCCCAAAAAATATGTTTATTATTTTCATGTTATCTTTATTAGTTTTCATGTTATTTTAAGTTTTAGCTTAATGTAAATTATTGTACATGTGGTAAATGATTACCCTTAGTATATGGTTAGCCTCTTAATTTCTTAAATAACGACTATGGATTAGCCTGTAAATTCCTAGGATTCTTGGCCTTGATAGTCTGCTTGATAAAGGACGTAGTTGTTGCCAAATAAATATCCGGGGTGGGGCTAAAGATGAAGTTTTTAAGAACATAAATTAAGAGGAAGAGATGAACTGGGTAAGTTAAAAAAATAAATAAATAAATAAATAAATAAATAAATATATATATATATATATATATATACACACACATATATAAAACCGGGGAAATTAGGGTATTTACATCATAATTACACATGATAAATCTAAAAGAGAGAGAGAGAGGGAGTGCTGAGTAGGATTTACAGTATATTTGAAACAACCCGTTATTCATATACTCTATTACTATATTTCATATCATTATATATATTTGGTAGTAATATAATATATTTTGTTGTTATTTTTGGTCAAAAGTCATATATAAGTAGACAAATATTATTTTGTTGTTGTTACATTATTAGGTAGACAAATATTATTATATTACTATATTAATTTAGTTGTATAAATTATATTAGTATATTAATATTAGTATATTATATTAATATAATAGTCAAAATGCACCCAGAAATTATAGAATGGACTACTTTTACTTGTCCCGAAGGTCATTTTGATTGGCTTGCTATGCCTTTCGGTTTAAAGACAGCTCCGTCTATATTCCAAAGAAAAATGGATGATATGTTCGGAGATTATAAAAATTTTGTACTAGTATACGTAGATGATATTTTAGTGTTTAGTAAAGATATACAAGAACATCTAGGACATCTATAGACAGTATTTAGACTATTTGTAAAATACGGAGTAATAATTAGTAAGAAGAAAATGGAATTATGCAAAACACATATAAATTTCTTAGGAATAACTTTAGGAGAAGGAACAGTAAAATTACAACCATATATAGCTAAAAAAGTATTAGAAATGCTGGATAAGTTAGATAATACAAAAGAATTACAAAAATTCTTAGGTTTAGTAAATTATGCTAGAAAATTTATCCAAGACTTAGGAAAAATAGCAAGACCATTGTATGATAAGACAGGTAGTAAAGGACAAAAACACTTTAACATAAAAGATATAAAATTAGTCCAACAAATAAAAGAAAAAGTTAAAGATATACTAGACTTACAAATACCTTTAGAATCAGATTACCTAATAGTCCAAATAGACGTTAGTAAATTAGGATGGGGTGCTATTTTATAATCTAGACCTAATAAATATAGTCCAAAAAATGAAGAAAAAATATGTGCCTACCAAAGTGGATAATATAAAGAAAAAGGTAATATGAGTAGTATAGATGCAAAAATATTAGTAGTAATATATGGACTGAATAGTTTTAAATTATACATCTTAAATAAATAGGAAGTATTAGTTAGAACAGACTGCGAAGCAATAGTTAAATTCCACGAAAAAATAAATAGTAAGGGTAGCAGTAAAAGACGATGGTTAAACTTTATAGATATAATATCTATATATAATAATATTGTTTTTGAATATGTTAAAGGAAAAGACAATGATTTAGAAGATAAATTAAGTAGACTATAATTAAAATCTAATTAATTTCTATTTTAGTATGAAACCAAGCATGAGACCAACTGGCCAACAGCCAGCAAACAAAGGCAAGGGCATCGTCCAGCCAGATACTTATGCTCAGACATTATTAGGAAAACAAAATTTCAGACAATTAAGTACAACAGACAACTTAATGGAAAGAATTTATTTTGGTAAGTATAATTTAATTTCACATCCTAAGTGTAATTTATCATTTAGAGTAAATCTAAACTGTAATATAGATAAGAATCAACAATGTTTAGTAGATAACTTATGGATGACATACAATAAACAAGTCACTAAATATTTTATAGCAGGCTCTAATGCTTTATGTCAATATTTTTCAGATAAAAATAGAGATAATAAATTTAAATATTATGTAGTTATACATGAAAAAAATAAAGGTGTTTTTCAGACTTGGATAGAAGTAGTAGATTCCATAAATGAGGTTAAAAACCCACTTTTTAAAGGTTTTAATAATTTCAGTAAAGCTTTAGACTACGCAAGAGGAATACTTGGGCCTAATTATTATATTTCACCAGCTCTCAAACAAAGCCCAAACCAAATACCACAATATAATATCCAAAAAGACTCAGATAAAATATGACCATTGTTCTTCCATGATTGAGGGTTTTAAGAGACTCAATACAAAAAATGTAATCCTTATTCAAGAAAATATGAGACTTATGAAACAACTCGAGACATTTCAAAGTAATATGATCTAAGAACAGAGTAAATATGATCTCCTTTAAAAATGGATGAGAAGGGTGTGCATTTCCCTCTGAATGCTAAGAACTCTACTATATCGAAGCATGATACAACTAGTCTGGTTCAAACGGTGACCGGTAAAGACTTATCAAATCCGTTAAAGGCTGTCACTCTGCCAAAAAGTGAAGAAGAGGGGTCGACTTCCTCATGAAGAAGACTACCAAAATATTTTTAGAAAGACTCTTTAAGAAAAAATGATGCTTTAAAAATGAAAAAAAATGAAAAATTAGTAAAAATAATCAAACAAACTTTAGAAAAACTTTTTCAAGACAAAAGCCAAGACAAACATATTATTAAAGACATTCCCAATCCAAGTAATGATTCAGAAGACAATATTCACAGTCCTTCACTATCAGACGAGGAACAGATAAATAATATTCAAGACTCACAAGACCATTATGAAGATGATGACTCAGGCATGAGTTTTGACACAATAGCTTTACACAACTTAGACACTTAACAAAATTTTAATATCAAGAAACTATTATGGAAATAAGATATGTGCCAAAAGACTTCATCAACAGACACTTCATCAATGGAAACAAGATACATTACAAGATAGATAAGTCACTAAATGGCAAGAAGACAAGATGGCAAAAATCAAGATGGTAAAAATTTCAAAGAAGATAACGGAAGCAAGCAAGAAAAAATTGGAAAAAAGACGAGCAAAGTATGGGAAGAAAAAGACAAAATAAAAGGTGGAAGAAATCAATGTGGAAATATTAATGTTAGGTGGAAATACCCACTACGTGTCCTGTAATAGTAATATGTTAGGTGGGGATATCCACTACATGTCTTGTAAAAATAGGTGTGTTGTCACTTTATCACTACCTTCCAAAAAAAGAAAAAAACTGTGGACATCACATGCGTCGGTAAGAATAATGGAGTTTGTAATATAAGTCAAAAAGATGAAATTAATAATGCATGTGACGATGGGGCCTAATGGGTACCCGACTTGCATTGTTAAAAGAATCTTATCAAATTGTCGGCCATTTATAATAAAAAAGGCCACTTAGAGTATTTAGGACAGTTCCTTTAGTTTGCCTATATAAGAAGGGGAACACCGAAGTAGAAGACAGAGTGGAAAAAATCGGAAGAAAGTTAGAAAAAAGTTAGAAAGAATTAAGTTGCCATACTCCCCCCATACTTCCTCCATCCTCTTTCCATAACTCCCCTATGCACCAAAAATCCTCTCTTGTATATTAAAGTTTGGTGAAATAATAATAAGTGTATTTGTGTGTTTAAGCTTTTAAGTTTTCAAGAAGCTTTTTCAGGGTTCCCGAAAGGAAAATCTCTCTCCATTTATCATGTAAGTTTTTACGATGTTTACTCTCCAAAAAATTCCCCAAAAAATATGTTTATTATTTTCATGTTATCTTTATTATTTTTCATGTTATTTTAAGTTTTAGCATAGTGTAAATTATTGTACATTCGGTAAATGATTACCCTTAGTATATGGTTAGCCTCTTAATTTCTTAAATAACGACTATGGATTAACCTGTAAATTCCTAGGATTCTTGGCCTTGATAGTCCGCTTGATAAAGGACGTAGTTGTTGCCAGATAAATATCTGGAGTGGGGCTAAATATGAAGTTTTTAAGAACATAGATTAAGAGGAGGAGATGAACTGGGTAAGTTAAAAAAAATGAAAAATAATATAAAACCGGAGAAATTAGGATATTTACATCATAATTACACATGATAAATCTAAAAGAGAGAGAGAGTACTGAGTAGGATTTACAGTATATTTGAAACAACCCGTTATTCATATACTCTATTACTATATTTCATATCATTATATATATTTGGTAGTAATATAATATATTTTGTTGTTATTTTTGGTCAAAAGTCATATATAAGTAGACAAATATTATTTTGGTGTTGTTATATTATTAGGTAGACAAATATTATTATATTACTATATTAATTTAGTTGTATAAATTATATTAGTATATTATATTAATATAATAGTCAAAAGTTATACTAATTGAGTAGCGTTATTTAGTAGTAGTGTATTATTTAGTAGTAGTATCTTCTGTATTTACTGTTTTTACTGTATTTACTGGTTTTATTGTATTTAATATAACTTTTGACTACTATATAATTTAACTATACATCAATAGAAGTTTAATTTAATAAATTTAATTTGTCGATTAAGTTAATTTTATAAATTTAAATTATATACCTTCTAATTATATAAATTTAATTTTATTGATCAACAAAAGTTTATCAATATCAAATTTAATATATAAATCTCCTTGAATTGATCATACGTATTTCTTTAATTGATAATGTATTTCATATTTGAACCACTAGTATATAAGACTTGATTTGTTAAACTATTCGAGGAGTATATAATTAATTAACGTATTTCATACTCCGACGAAGTATCATTTACATGTCATCATAATTAGGAGGTGATCACTACACTTGACATTCATTCAAGATCAAACGTATATAATAATACTATCTCGCATTTCATACTCGAATGAATTATATGTTAGCTCTTCACCTCTACATCATGAGATGAGATATTAAGTTCATGATTAGACGACAGACTGATAAAATTTGTACATTACTCTAGAAATATAAGTATATATAATTTTCTCCTAATTCATATCAACGTAATTTCATACTCTAAATATGGATTATAGATATTTTCTTATTTATTCCACGAATTCTAACTTTTTATTTATAAAAGTATACAAAATTGTTACACTTTTTGAACAATTAATTGTAGGTGTAAATGAAATTTTAATATTATGCACAATAACAAAATTATGATTAATAGGAATATTTTAAACAAACCGACCTCCGGATGTTGTTTTTATTGAAAGAAATTAGATTTAATAAAAAATACCGACCTCATGAGGTCGGTATCACATTAAATTTTAACATAAATAAAAAGCAATTATATTAATTAAATAATATTGACATCGGAAGGTCGGTATTTTATATTAAATTATTTTTTAACTTATATAAAACCATCATTCGGAAAACGATTAATTTTAAGTTAATTGAAAATATTAATTTATTACATACTATTTAATTTTACCGACATTCGGAAGTCGGTATTATAATTTTTTTGATTTTTATTTTATACAAAACCGTCCTCAGGAAGACGATTTAAATAAAAATAAATCAAAATTTTCTCAAAGCAACGGACAGAGTCTCTATGTCCGTCGCTTTTTTTGAAAAAAAGTTTGACCAACATTTTGACTGAAAAGTGACGGACAAAAAGACATTGTCCGTCGCTTTTTAAAAATATTTGACCAGATATTTTGACCAAGAAGCGACGGACATAAAGATGTTGTCCGTCGCTAATTTAAAAAATAATTAAACAATTAAAATTAATAAAAAGCGACGGACGGCATGACTTTTTTTAAATTAATAAATAATTATTTTTAATAAAAAGCGACGGACTGCGTCTCTATCGATATAAAATAATTAATTATTTATTATATATATTGTTGGTGCAAAATTCCGCTAAAAAAGCGACGGACTTAGCAATGTAGCCCGTCGCTTTTAAAAAAAAATTAAAAAAAAAAAATTAAAAAGCGATGGACTCTACGATGCCGTCCGTCACTTTTTTTAAAAAAATAATAAAAAAGTTTTTAATTAAAAAGTGATGGACGGCATCGCTTAGTCCGTCGCTTTTGGGAGCAACGCTGTCTGTCGCTTTTACTTCCGTCGTTTTTTAGCAATTTTTTAGTAGTGTCACATTGTTAATACATGACTCAATTTATAGTGATTTATTCATGTGTGATATTGTTTTACATCAACTACTTTTCATTTAATTTTAACCTAATATATCATGGTATATAACGTGTTTTATTTTTTAGGTTAATTACTAATCTCACTTATTATAGTCAATTGAGTTTATAACATAATGTATTTCATTAGTGTAAATAATTTTCATTTTCAAATTATAAAATCAGAAAAACGGGTAAAATTCATAAAATGACTAACAGAGTCTATAACATTTAAATAGGTCTAGATACATATATCTCAAAATACATAAGATTAAATTTGTTCTAGATACATTATATATAAGTAGATTCACATATATTTGGGAATATGAGAATATGGGCAAAATCCTATATTGTTAGGTCAAAATACCCATTTTTCTGCAGTAAATAACATATCTTAATATTTATGAATTCAAATTTCATATTTATATCAAGGAGATTTTCCAAGAAATTTCCTTTTTATAACCTAATAGTGTAATTTTTTTTTGTACTCTAACCCATGTATGAACTTAAACTAATTGAATTTATCGGTAATATGATAGAGTAAGTTTTTTTACACTATTGATGTATGTAAAAACTTAGCATACACAATATTTATACTAAGCTAATAAATGCATAATGCGTGTTTGTACATATCTAGTATTAACTTACTTAAATGTTGCTCTTTATTTGGAGCTACGAATAATGTTAGGAGAAAGGGTAGAAGTTTACGTTTTACTTTTCGCTTTAAACAAAGTACCATTAGAAGGAAGTCAATTAATTTTCCTAAGTACCAATGTTTCACATTGACATTGGTGGACATGCATTTTGTTTGACACAAAATAAACGAGTCCGGAGCCTAAAGGACAACAAAAATTGACAAGAATTTCAAAAGGGCATATCAAATTTTTTTTAACCAAAGGGACAAAATTACTTCAGTAGCGATTTTATTTTCATGCCGTAACTCTCGTTAAAGTTCAAAATCGCTGACCCACGAGCAATTTTCTCCAAAATATTTTTTCCTTTTTAAAAATAATATCGCTGCCCGTGCAGCGATTTTGGCCAATTTTTTCTTTTAAAAAAATAAAATTGCTACTATAGCAGTGTTTTTATAAAAAAAATATATATTCTTAAAAATAAATTCAGATTGAAAATCGTTTCGCAGATAGCGATTATAGTAAAAAAAAAAAAAAAATTTAAAATTAGTGCCTTGGTGAATTTTTTTTTTTTTTTTATAAAATCGCTGCCAGAATTTATTTAAAAAAAAAAAAAAATCGCTGACTTGGCAGCAATTTTGGTGGATTTTTTTTTTTGTCGCTGCTAAGTAAGTTGACTGCAAAAGTGTATAAAGATGTGAATAAAAGATTCTCTCTCAGCCTATTTAGGATTCTTTTTATACTTAGGTTGCCTACTACTAGTGAACATGTAATAATTTGGTGGGAATTTGGTTAAAAAAAAATATTTTTAAAAATAAATTCAGATTGAAAGATAGCGATTTTAGTAAAAAATTTTTTTTTTTAATTTTGGTGATTTTAGCGATTTTGGTGGAAATCGTTTTTTTTTTTTAAAAAAAAAATCACTGCCTTTTAGTAAAAAATTCGCTGCCTTGACAGCTATTTAATTATTTCTTTTAAATCGTTTTAAATTTTTATTTTTGAAAATCACTGATAAGCAGCAATATTCCCTTCCAATTTTTATTTTTTTTTGTTTTTAATTGTTCAGACATTCACATGTCATATTAAAATAAAATTACCAACTCACATACATGCCTAAAAAATAGAAAGGTTCACATGTTTCATTTAAAACATTCTTATAAATTGGTTAACTCTCCCTTCAAACTCCCTTCAGTCAATAACTCTTCTTTTAAAATATTTCAAGTCTTTCCTTTATAAGGTAAGTTTTGATTTATTTTATTTTTAATTTTAAAAATTAATTTTTAACTTTTATATGGTATTGTGAACATATTTTTCTAAAAAAAATTATATTAACATTAACACTTATTTTTATTTTTGTATATAGATATGCATCCATCAAATATGTACGTTGATGGAATCTATGCGTCCACTAGTGTTCACGGGGCCAGGTCCCTGATAGAATAAAGTGTAGAAAATGAATAACACAAAGTAAATCAGGCACAATGATTTTATGTGGAAACCTCCTTGCTCAAGGAAGTAAAATCACGATCTGTCACACAGGACTTTTCAAACTGTTTTCACTAATCTTCTCAAAGCAAAAGCGAAACCAAGTTTACAACCACACATAGAGATTAACCTCCTAATCTCTAAACTAAGTAATACAACCTATTACTTAATGAGCCTAAGCAGATATAACACTGCCCACCATACTAACCCTCACTGATTAATATAGACTTTTCTAAGCGGATACCACACCTCCCACTAAACCATCTAACTCTAGATGATTTAAAATTTGACTAAGCAACACACAGGTTGCCCACTAAACCACCACCCTCTGGACGATTTAGACTTTTAGAAACCGAAACAAGATCTGAATCCTTTATAGATTAGGAATAAATTTACAATGTAAGCATGGAAGTATAACTCCTAAAACACAGTATGACGCTTGCAACTCGATCAAGTTCTTGTTGCGCTTGTCGGAGAATACTTCACCAAGATGGTTTTTGCTTGTATATTTGAGAATTTTCAAGATGCAAAGACTGACAAAACTCAAACTCAACAAAGACGCTTCAGCACTCTATCAGGTCCCTTTGTTGAGCATGAGTATTGTTCTTCCTTGAAAATAACCTTCTTTTCAAGATTCAAATTTTTCAGAGAAAATCCAAGTTTTGTTTGCCAAATTTTGAGTTTGTGTATTTTGGAAAGAGATAATATAAATCAACACAAACTCGTTGAAACATTCCTATTGGCTGAAGGCCTACTGTTTAGAAAAGCTGTGCACCTACTACATCAGAGGTGACAACTTTTCTGACAGTTGTCTTGTCACCTTTTCACGTAAGCAATCTTGCAGGGACTAGGTCCCTTGCAATGTTCTTTGGGAATTCTTGAAAAGGCTTGCTGACTGACTTTTTCCTTTGAATGAATGAATTTAATATGGTGTTTGACATGTTGAAAATATCAACCATAAAGAGTTATTACCTGTTAGACAAATACCCTCGTCCATTCTAATTGGTTCAGTACGCTGGTGCCTCACCAACCATTGACAGGACAGCTTTACAACTGTACCCCATTGTGCATCTGGTGGAGAGAACTCTGCCTGGGACCAGGTCCCTTCATTTGTGAGAACCTGAAACAGACAATCTCGTCTGCTCTTCCTATTGGTGCAGTACATTGCACTTTTCACCTAGCACTTGACGTGACAGCTTTACAGTTGTACCCCATTTGAATTTGGACAAGAGCACTCTGCTAGGGACCAGGTCTCTGCATTTGTGAGGATCATCAAAATACCTAGAATATAACATACGTACATCTTGATCCAGTAGAGTATGATGTATTAAAAATTCAAGTTCATCATCGTTCTGAAGGAATTTGGAACGGTAGCTTAAGAGAAGAGAATTCTTGCTTATATACGCGTCACAGTGATGTTGAATTTTGGCAACATATAAAATATCATCAATTACATCCTCGTATTCGCAGTATTTTAAAAATTGTAGGTTTAAAGGAATTCTTGATGTAGGATGTGTGTTGTATGACTCCGGATTAATTTTTGCTTTAATTGAAAGGTGGCGTCCAGAAATGCATACCTTTCACATGCGAACTGGTGAGGCTACCATAACTTTACAATATGTAGAAATTTTGTTCGGAATAATAATAGATGGTAGTCCTATAATTTTAAATGGCGCTGAACTTTAGGAGTTTTCAATAGACAAGAAATGATGTTTGAATTAACGAGATCGTTACCCGATAATGATTGTTTTTTTGGTGTTAATAGATTGATAACATATAAATTGATCGAGCATATTGAGGGTTTAGATGATATTAATGACATTCAACTGAGCATGAGGTGCAACAAAAGTTTAGATTATTTTAAAAAATAATAATTTTTTTTTTACCAAATCCACCAAATTATTACATGTTGATTAGTAGTAGGCAACCTAAGTATATAAAGAATCCTAAATAGGTTGAGGCAACCTAAGTATATAAAGAATCCTAAATAGGTTGAGAGAGAATCTTTTATTCACATCTTTATACACTTTTGCGGTCAACAACTCCTTTACTTGGCAGCGATTAAAAAAATTCCACCACCAAAATTAAAAAAAATAAAAAAAATTCACCAATTTAAAAAGATTTGTTTTTTTACTAAAATCGCTATCTGCAAAGCAATTTTCAATCTGAATTTATTTTTAAAGTATATTTTTTTTTTATAAAAACGCTGCCATATTTATTTTTTAAAAAGAAAAATTGGCCAAAATCGCTGCACGGGCAGCGATATTCTTTTTTAAAAAGGAAAAAATATTTTGGAGAATATAGTTCGTGGGTCAGCGATTTTGAACTTTAACGGGAGTAATGACATGAAAACAAAATCACTACTCCAATAGCGATTTTGTCCCTTTGATTAAAAAAAATTGATATACCTTTTTTGAAATTTTTGTCAAAATTTTTTGCCTTTTAGACACGGAACTCCAAAATAAACACCATTTAATTCGTTGCGTTTGCGTTTGGGTTATAGAGCTTCTACTTAATTCCTAGTTTTATTATAAGCATTTGCAAAGTAATTTTAAAAAAAGAAGTCATTATACAATTCTTCAATTAAATTGCAAATGTTGATTGTTCCTAGGGGTAGGGTGGGTGTATCAAGCCATTAAGAAATTTATTCTCACCCAATGTTTTGCATCATGCAAATAAAGAGTAAATTTTAGGAATAACAGATATAATAATCATATTAGTGTTCTATAGCTATACTTTTTTATTTGTGCTTCATAGCCATATTATGTTTGTTATGGGGCATCTGATTTGTATAAATCGTCGCGATTTGTACAAATCAGGCGCTAATTCGTATGTGCCTATGAAAATTGTGTTTGTATATGTATATATTCTCAGTGTTAGGCTTGTCAATTGTATATGTATAAAAATACATAAGTCCTGCCGAATGACAAGAATAGACAAATGGCAAGAAAAGCGAAACATATTTGCTGCGAATCAGAATTAAATGAACCAATTGCTATATCATTTAATTTGATTTAAATATTTGCTATTGTGTACAATTTTCCCAAATAAAGAGTACGTCTCCGTTTTGTCAAAAATAAAATTAAAAAATCTTTCTTTTTACTTTTTAATTTATACCTTAAATAGGTGTTACATCAACAATATATATCGTAATAAGGGTTTTAAGAAATATTTTAAGTTGATCTCATGCCGTTTGTTATCTGAGCAACATAATTATCTCGTACTTAAAAATCATTGAATTTCATTCCACTAAATATGTTATACAAATAAATTGAGGAGAAACTTACATAAATTTCACCAGTTTAGGAGTTAATTACTAAAACATACTCTAGTTTTCAATATTACATAATTTATCAAATTTTGGTGCGTCTAGATACGTTCAGATACGTCTAGATACGTGTATCTCTGAATACATGAGGTCAAATTGGTTCTATATACATTGTATCCAAGTGGATTCACATGTATTTGGGATACATAACAAATCTCGTTCGCCTCTCTCCCATCTTGCTCGTCACTCTCCTATGCATATTTTAGATATATGTGAATCACACCAGATACATACAGATACATGTATCTAATGTGTATCTAGTGTAATTCTCATATATCTGAGACACATGATAAGATCTCTCTCACCTCCCTCTGTATCTCTCACTCGCCTCCCTCTCTATTTTATTGTATTTTGTAGGATAATACATGTAGCTATGTGTATCTTTCTCAATACATGTCAGGAAATTCTTAATTAGTGGTGAGATATATATGTACTATTTTAAAAATATTGATAATAATAGTATATATGGTAGTGAAATATGTCTAATTAATTTATAGTACTCTAAGAGAAGATAAATAATTAGTACTTCATGAATAATTTATTTAACACATAATTCAAAGTGATATTGATATGATGAGGAAAACATAGTAATTTTCTTTTTGTTAACTTTAGTTTGTTGTTGTTATATTTGTGATTTTCGTCTTGTTAATGCATACCACAATTTATAATGGTTTATTTGCGTGTGGTGTGAGATATTGTTTTACCTCAATATCTTCATTTAATTTATACCTAATATACGTGTAATATATATTGTTAGTGAAAAATATATAATTTTTACGATCAGATATTTGTATCCATGGCAATAGATAACATATCCTATCTAAGGATCCGGCTCTCTTCTCTCCATTTTCCTCAAGTTTCTGTTTGGATTAATGACACAAGACATAGGTTAAAATAAATGGTTAAGATTTCATTTCCTAAAGTAAATCTCTAATCATGATTTAATTAATAAATACATTATATATTAAGTATTAAAAGATATTATAATCTCACTATTTTAGCAACATATTATCTTGTCCATAAATATATGGAAAAAAAGTTCTCTTCCTAAATCTTTTTTTTTGTACGGAAGATCTTTTTTTAATTTTCTTTTAAATAATCATTTGAGAGGCTGAAATTACTACATAACCAATACATATTCCCCTTTATAGCTTTACAGGAACCTATGGTTAGTTCTGCAAAGATTGAAAGGTACAGATACAAGCTTGGCTTACAACATTGCTACTGCAATTGCAATAACAAGATATGGCTATTTTGGTCCTCGGATTGGGTCATAGATATCTTGGAAGATTCAAAACAACAAGTCACTTGCAAACATGACTAAAGGCTGGCTAACAAAGTTCCTATCTACAGGTGGAAAAACAATACTTATCAAGCATGTATTGCAAGCCATTCTCTTACATTTACTAGCCACCATACATTCACCAAAAGGAGTGCGTACACGAGTTGAGAAAATACTCTCTAATTTTTTTTGGAGAGGATATTATGGTAATGATAAACACCATTAGGTTTCTTGGGAAGCCATGTGTTACCCATACCAAGAGGGTGGAGCACAATAGGATATATGTAAGGCTTTTTCAGCTAAAACATGGTGGAATCTCAGAACGGGTGCCTCATTATGTAAGGATTTTATGATTGAAAAATACTGTCAATCGACTCAACCCTTAATGAAGCATAGGAGGCCAGGTCAATCTCACAACTGGAAGGTAATGTGAGACATAAAGCTAGAAGTCGAACAAAAACTGATATGATTACCGAGAAAAGGAAATATATCTTTTTGGTTTGATAATTGGACAAACACGGGCCCTCTTATCAGTCACTTGCATGATGGCACCTATTATTTTGGAGCTCATGTTAAGTTTTGATGATTTAACAGACTTAGGGATCTAACAAAGGACCAAATCCTTGTTATTGGGACCGACGACATGACAAATGAAAGAATAAATTCAGTGTGAGAAATATTTGTGTGTCATCATCAAAAAGGGGAAAATGTTATATTTTAGGTGTTTTGATGATCCTCACAAATGCAGGGACCTGGTCCTTGACAAAGTGCTCTCGTCCAGATTCAAATGGGGTATAGCTGTAAAGTTGCCATATCAGGTGGTAGGTGAAAAGTGCAGTGTATTGCACCAATAAGAAGAGCGGACGAGACTGTCTGTTTCATGGGCTCACAAATGCAGGGACGTGGTCCCTGGCAGAGTTCGCTTGTCTAGATTTATAATGGTGCAAAGTTGTCCTGTCAGAGGGTTGGTGAAGTTGTCAGCGTACTTCACCAAAAGATTCGGACGAGGTTGTTTGTCCAATGGACAATAATTCTTTTTGGTCGATATAATCAAAATGTCAAACAACAAGAATATTCATTCATTCAAAAGAGACAGAGAGTTAGCAAGTCTTCTCAAGAACTCACAAAGAACATTGCAAGGGACCTGGTACTTGCAAGACTGCGTATGTGAAAAGGACGACAAGACAACTGTCAGAAAAGCTGCCACCTCTGTTGTGGTTAGCTAATATGGTTGTCTTAAGAGTTTTGTGTTCATTTAATATAATCTCTTAACACAAAACACAAATAAAGATTTGACAAACAAAAACTTGGATTTTCTCTGAAAATTCATAAGCTTGAAAAGAGAAGGCCATCTTCAAGGAAGAATACTGCTCATATCAACAAGGGACCTGATAGAGTGCTGAAGCGTCTTGTTGTATTTAGAGCTTTGTGTCTTATGTGCTTAAATTGTAAATCTATTCCTAAGCTATAAAGGAATTAGATATTTGTTGATTGCAAGAGAAAAGTCTAAATCTGTTAGAGTTGATTGATTTAGTGGGCAACATTGTTGGTGCTTAGTTGAAGTCTAAATCATCTAGAGTTAGGTGGTTTAGTGGGCAACAAAGTTGTTTCTTAGTTGAAGTCTAAATCATCTAGAGTCGGGTGGTTTAGTGGGCAATAAAAAGTTATTGCTTAGTTCTTTCTTTGTAGTAGAGTTGCTACGTTGAGAGGGAAGGGATTTAGAGGTAAATTCCTAGGTTACAAGAGTCTGTAATCTGAATCATTGCTCCGTTTGAGTGAAATGGAGTTTGGGTTGAAATCATGTGAGTACAAGTCGTTGTTTTCACCGCCCTTAAGCAAGGGAGTTTCCACGTAAAATCCTTGTGCTTGATTTACTTTGAGCTATTTATTTTCCGCACTTTTATTTCAATTACTGTTCTTGCTGAGTCAAGGGACCTGGTCCATTGACTGATAGTGGACGCATACATTCCAACAATTGGAATCAGAGTCTGGGCTCTCTATCTGGTTAACACCAAGAGAGAGATTCCTGCGAAGAATGGCTGCTCCACTAAGCTTGCAAGAAGGCTGGTCTCCAGCGAAGTCACCTCTGTTTGATGGTCAATACTATTAGTGGTGGAAAAAGTGCATGTTTGACTATATAATAGTTGAGGATTGTGAGTTGTGGGATGTTATTTGTGAGGGTCCCTATGTGCCAACTATAAAAGTAAAATATGGGGATGTCACAAAGGTTGTTCTCAAAACCCGACAACAATACAATGACTTTGACAAAAGGGAAATTGAGAAAAATCACAAAGTTAGAAAGCTCTTAATGTGTGGAATTGGAGCAAATGAACATGATCTAATTTCATCTTGTGAATCAGCCAAGGAAATATGGAATCGCTTGAGAATAGTGTACGAAGGTACTGAGCAAACAAAGAAATCTAAGTTAGATCTCTTAACTACTCAATTTGAAAGCTTCACCTTGGAAGAAGGTGAATCTATTCATGAAATGCGTACTAGATTCTCCACCATTACAAATTAGCTCATGTTCCTAGAAGAACATGTCACTGCGTGGAAGCAGGTTACTAAGATATTGGAGATTCTTCCCAAATCTTGGACTGATGAACTTGATATTGTCTATGAGGCAGGGGATCCTAAAGTACTGTCAATGAATGCTCTATTTGAACATCTTCAAGTTCATGAGATGGATAGAAGAAAGGAAAGTCTCACTCTCGAAGGCAAAAACAAGAGAAGGGACCCGATCCCTGATAAGAAAGGAAGAAAAGTTGGTGTTGCTGACAATGTAGTGAAGAAGGCTCTTATTGTCTGGGGTGATTCCTCAAGTGACTCAGAAGAGTCAGAACATCTTGAAGATGTATCCATGCTTGCAGTTAAAGATGATAAAGCTATGTTTGATGCCATGTTTGCTTTTTTGGCAAAATATGATGATGAAGAAGTTGAAGAAGAGGTAACCCTTTCTGATCTTACACAAAACTTGCATGTTTACTCTGTTAAGAAGTTGAGAAGTTTAGCAGCTGTTTTGATTGACTCTATCACTGATCATTCGTAAGGCTTGCTTTACATTGGACCCGATGTTGAGCCTCCAGGAGGGGGTGCTCCTAGGTGTTGTAGGGGTTGTGTTTGTTCGCGAGAAAGGATTCCTCGTCAAGCGTAGTGCAGATCGATGAAGATCTTTATTCAACAAAGAAAGGGCAAGCACCGAAAGACATGAATGATCAAAGAGAGGTCGGAGTATGAGAGAGCGATTCGACATGATCTTCAAAAGAAGCAAAAGAGCCAAGGAGCATCCTCGAATCCTAATCAAGCCCCTGAAGCTGGAAGATTATGCATCTGATCATCGAGCGGCGCAAGTACACTCTTTTCTTTTATTCCACTTGATGATTCAACTGATTTTTTTAAGCAATCGCAGCTACTTTCTTTCTCTTCCACTACCTTCCCACGGACAACATAAAGCACCAACAACGTCTAAGGAACTTCTCTGAGTAAAGAGATAAGTAAGGGTAAGAGTCATTCCAATTGAGTAGGTGAAGAGTCTCTTTCGAGTGAGATCCTTTACCACGCCTAACTAAATGAAAGAAAGTAAGAGAGAGAGTGGCCGCTTATTTCTTGAATGAAATAAAGGACTTCCTTATCCTAAGGCTGTCACTAAATGAATCTAGTAACTAATGCCGCCAGAGAGGCTGAGGTGAGTATCGTCGCATCGCCTCCGACAACTTCTTTTGCTTTGTAGCTATGGCTCTTATCCTTCCTAAGTGGTTCGTAAGTCTTTCTTAGTTTAGACTTCTAAAGACTGCTTGCACCCCTTGTTCCTGCTTTAGCCTGTGAGGGATTGCTCTTGTTGTTCTTTTTAGTTTCAGTGAAGTGCTTATAGGGCTTAACTTCCGATTTAGCAATTTCTGTGGTAGAAGAATAGTATATTATAGAATAGACTATACCCCTAGACCCGGTATGGAAAGGGAGTAAGGTAATTCATCATCAACCAAGGCATGAATAAGCTCTTCCTTAGGCCTTCAAGGAGGAAGCGGCTTTTTTCCAAAATTTCGGGAAAAATCAAATGAAATTCTTTTCTTAAGGCAAGAAAGTCGCCTAAGGAAAGTAGAAGTCTATGCACACTAACCGAATCTTTGGGGAAGGATGGTGGTGAAAATTGGTCTTTTCCCTTCTCTTTTCTAAAGTGGGTTGGGGGTTGGTGAAGTCGGTATTCGCAAAGGAAGAATGCTCTTCATCTCCCCTCACCGTAATTATCTCTGGAAGTCCCCCCTACAACCCCCTGACTCCTGTGGGCTACGTTCGACCGAAACGATACTAAGGCTTTCTCCACGAGAGAACAGACTGACTACTTGGAGAGGGGCGCCTAGTTAACGGAGTTCACGAGGAAGTGACTTTTGTTAGTGAAGCGAGGCCTCATACATCAAACCATATCTTTATCTTACTGAACCGAGTGAGGTATAGACAGATTATACCACTGTGTTGTGGCGAGACGAACGGACGAAGCCAGAGGCTCCCTTGCTTGCTTTTGCTTACCGGACAAGAAGGATTATTAGACCTATTAATTATTAATGGACTATAGCGAACCATAAGGAAGACCCTCGTGGTCTCCCTTTGACTTGCTAGGAAATTGAGATCACACTTTTTCCTACTCCAGACAAGTAATATGGGATACGGACTATAACTCAAGCCTACTGCTCCATACAGAGTCAGGATTCAGGGATTTCAAACACTCTAATAGACTATAACAGCTGAGTAGTACAAGTACAATAGCCCATGAAGGAAGAAAGAATCTGAACAAGACAAGAGGAATGAAATGTATTTACAAGGAAGCCCTATGGCCTCAACGCTAGGCAGGAACAACAGAAGAATTCAAAGCGCTAAATAGGAAATTGAAAAAGGCCAAGCTACAAACAGTACCCTTTTCAACTATAAATAAGCTCAAGAGCTAGGAGTTCGATGTCTAGGTTGAGGCTCACTCATTGAAGTGTGACCGTAGATCTGGTCTTTCCCAGGAAAGAAAGCAGCCAGGTCTTTTTTCGACCCTTAAAAGCAAGGTCCGTCCCACTCTCTCATCTACACAATTGTCCAATCTCAGATGCTTTGGCGGAGATTCCAGATTTGATTGCTAACTATGACATCAGTCTTTCCTCCGCCAGGAGGTCACGAAGGTGAGGTCCTGAGAGAGATAGATGCTTCACACATGGCATCCGATTGAAAGAAAGAGATGGGTTGGCAATAAAACAACCATTTCATTTTATTTTTTTTACGCAATTTAAAGATTAAGGAATCAATCACTTCTTCACTTCACACTGGTGAATTTGGTAAATGGAGGTTTTCCCTCCGCTTTAAATGTCTTTTCCCCGCCTGTTCAAGGCAGCTTTGTACTTCACTTCCGCTTCCTTCCTAGGTATATTCCTACCTTACCTATCGAAATGAAAAAGAAGTCCCCTTTACCAGGCTCAGCACGAAATCATTCTAAAAAGTGTATTTACAGGTACCAAGCGCCTATCCGTTCTAAAAAGGTTGGAATGAAAAACACTGGTGCCAAATTGTCGCCCCTTTCCTTATTTTTGGGAACTCAAAACTAGCTACTAGGAAAAAAAGACCACTATTTGAACATCAAGCTTGTGTACAAGTTGCTTCCCTTTCTGTGCTTTTACGCTGGCCTCTTCGATCGTTCAACACCTGCGGCACAAACCCATTTTGAACCTATTGGTCCTAGTATCATAGGCGACCGAATGGCCGCCCCCTAATTACTAGACCAACCTGCTATAATAATTCCATAAATACCTAGCGGAGCTAAATCGGAGGATCTCATTCAACCTTATCCTTCGATAAAGGGACTGTAACCGTAAGTGGAATAACAATTATTCGGCCGATTGCTCATATCCTTCCTTCGCTGACAACTAAAAAGGACTTGATGAACAACAACCTAGATATCTTTCATGAAGAAAAGGTAGTTTTGGTGGACCATATGTTTGTTGTGAAAGAACAATTAACAGTTCTGGAAACTGAAAACCTAGAACTCAGGGAAAAATTAAAGATGTTGAGTGGGAAATGTGGCAGAGGACAGGGAAAGGCTAGCAACTTGCAAATCGAGCTAGAAAATAACTTGAATACTGTTGAAACAAAACTTGCATTGGCCTTAGAGAGAAATGATCAGTTGGAGAGGGACCTGGTCCGTCTTAGGGAAGAACTAAAAAATTCTCTCAAATGGACTAATTCTTCAAAATTGTTGGCCAATCTTATCAGTCAGGGTCAAAATGATGGAAAGGGTTTAGAAAGCTTGAACATAAGTCCTTCTTATAATCCTTATAACAAATATGTTTCTATCTTTAACAATCTGTTGTGTTTTTATTGTGGTCGTAATGGCCATCTAAAGAAGGACTGTCTAGCTTGGAAAAGGTCTCAAGAAAGTTCCTCAAACTATTCAACAGAGGAACAGATAGAAGAAGGGACTTGGTATGGCTTCTGGTCTAAGTTGAAGAAAACTAGTCTGCCTCATTAGACAAAAGATTTTCATATCCGTTATTTGCTTTCTGGGAACTCCGTCTCAAATGGATTCCCAAGGCTAACAAGTGATTTGCTATGCAAGTGAAAGGAGGTAGCATCAGTTAGTGTTGGTTTATAAATGGTGGATGCTCAAAGCTTGAGAAAACTAAAAAACTTCCTCTCTCTCAAGACATTTCAAGGTGAAGGTGTCTCTTTTGGAAATGGCAAGAAATGGTAATGTTCTAGTGTAGACAGGACTTGAAAGTCCGTGGAACACTCTTTTGAAGTTGTGTACTATGTCAATGGTTGAAGTAAAATATTCTAAGTGTGTCACAAATTTTCTCTCTCAGGTGATTAACTTAAAAGAAAAGAGAAGCAAGAACATGTATATTACTGATTTGAATACTGCTCGTAGTGACAGTCTCAGTTGCCTTAGTGCTCAAGGTGAAAATGCTGAGGTATGACACAAGAAGCGTGCTCATGTGAGTGCTTCTCTACTACAAAAACTTGTGTCAAGTGACCTGATCCCCAATCTGCACAAAATGAAATTTGCAGATAACAAAGGTTGTGACGCTGGTGTTAAATAGAAGCAGATCAGACCATCATTCATGTGGAATAAACAGTCTCTTAATCTTCCAAAGAACTTTCAGGCTGAAGTGGTGAATTGTACATGTTTTGTGACCAAAATGATGATATTGATAAGTTTAATCTCAATGATGTTGAAAGAGTATTTGTGGGATGTTCTTCCTCCAGCAAGGCTTATCGGGTGTATAAAAACAAATGTAGGGAACCGGTCCCTAGCAAAGTTCTTTCGTCTAGATTTATAATGGTGTATAACTCCTGTCAGTGGGTTGGTGAAGTCGTCAGCGTACTTCACTAATAGAAACAGACAAGGTTGTTTGTCTAATGGACAATAATTCTTTTTGGTCGATATGATCAAAATGACAAACAACAAGAAGATTCATTTATTCAAAAGAGAGAGATTTAACTAGTCTTCGCAAGATCTCACAAAGAACATTGCAAGGGACCTGGTCCCTGCAAGACTGCGTATGTGAAAAGGACGACAAGACATCTGTCAGAAAAGCTGCCACCTCTGTTGTGGTTGGTGCACGTCCTTTTAGAGAAGCAAACTCTCAGCCAATGTGGTCGTCTCAAGAGTTTTTTGTTCATTTAATATAATCTCTTAACACAAAACACAAATAAAGATTTGGCAAATAAAAATTTGGATTTTCTCTGAAAATTCATAAGCTTGAAAAGAGAAGGTCATCTTCAAGGAAGAACACTGCTCATATCAACAAGGGACCTGATGGAGTGCTGAAGTGTCTTGTTGTATTTAGAGTTTTGTGTCTTATGTACTTAAATTGTAAATCTATTCCTAAGCTATAAAGGAATAAGATATTTGTTCATTGCAAGAGAAAAGTCTAAATCAGTTAGAGTTGATTGATTTAGGGGGCAACATTGTTGGTGCTTAGTTGAAGTCTAAATCATCTAGAGTTAGGTGGTTTAGTGGGCAACAAAGTTGTTGCTTAGTTGAAGTCTAAATCATCTAGAATCGGGTGGTTTAGTGGACAATAGAGTTATTGCTCAGTTCTTTCTTTGTAGTAGATTTGCTACATTGAGAGGGAAAGGGTTTAAAGGCAAATTCCTAGGTTACAAGAGTCTGCAATCTGAATCATTGCTCCGTTTGAGTGAAATGGAGTTTGAATTGAAATTCTATGAGTATAGGTCATGGTTTTCACCGCCCTTGAGCAAGGGAGTTTCCACGTAAAATCTTTGTGCTTGATTTACTTTGATATATTTATTTTCCGTACTTTTATTTCAGTTATTGTTTTTGTTGAGTCAAAGGACCTGATCCGTTGACTGATAGTGGACACATACATTCCAACAGAACCAATCCCAAGAATATCCTGATAAAAGAAATATTTAGGAATGAAATGTGGCAATATGAGTCACTACAAATGGGTGGTACCACCCTCAGTCAGAAACATTGTCGACAAACAAGTCATTTCCTTAAGCCGAGGGTCTCCGGACAAAGCTGTATGGAGTGCTACTAGTAGTGGCATTTTTCTCAGCATGGGAACTCTTCAGGCAAAAGAAAAACAAGTCAGACTATATCACAAAAATATGGAACAAACATATCCCATTCAAAATGGCTTTTTGATCTGGAGAGCAATTAACAGACTACCAACAAACAAAAGGGTGTCCAAGTTTGGTCATAATCTGGAAAGGTGTTACTATTGCTCCCCTCCAATCACACAATTGGAATTCAATGAGCATTTATTTTGCGCACGTGACTTTGAATAGACAAGGTTTCCCTTTTTCTTTTGCTGCTTAAATCAATAAAATTTGGTCCTGTTGATTTAAAAAAATAATAATAAAAAGTTCTATATGGGGTTTGAAAGTTAAAGTTATGTTTAGACATGAAAATCTATTTAAAAAAATTGAGTGAAAGCTTTAAAAAAATTGAGTGAAAGCTTTAAAAAAATCTAAAATCTAGTTTTCAAACTTCAAATTATATATATTCTAAATTTGGATTTTAAATAATGGGTTAATTCAATTAAAAAAACACTTTGTAAAAGAATTTTCAAATATTTTTACAATTTTTGAAAATATATGTATGAACAAAGGAATACATGATTACGGGAACACCATAAATTACATAAATTAAACAGTGAAATAATAACAAAGTAGCGCCCATGGCCTAATGGATAAGGCGTCTGACTTCTAATCAGGCGATTGTGGGTTCGAGTCCCACTGGGCGTGCCTCTATTTTTATTAATTAGGCAATTACAAAATTTAATTTTAAAAATATCACGTGGCTTAAATATATTACCTCACTCATCTTTTTATTCAGTCATTAATGGTTTTGGACCGGATTTGAATAAAAGAAGGATTGGATTTTTTTAGTTAGATGGGGTCTAGAGTAGGGTTATTTAAAATTGAACCGAAATCGATAATGCGAATTGAAAAAAAGTTATTGGTTTATAAGTAATGAGTTATTAGTTTAGCAGTTCAGATAAGAATTTTGATTCAAATTAAATGCTATAACCACAATACATTTGATTTAATTGCAACCCGTAACAAACTATTGCCATTCACCTTTCTCCCTGAAATTCTCGCTCGCCACTCTCGTTTCTCGCCGACTCCCTCACCTCTCTCACTTTTATACAAACACAAATGCATAAAATGTGTTTGTGTTTGTATAAAGTGAGAGAAAATTGTATATATACATATCTTTTCATTCGCCTCTCTCCCACAAAGAATAACGCTCGCCACTCTCCTAGATCTCGCTCACCACTCTCACTCGCTCCTCTCACTTTATACAAAAACAAATGTATAAATTGCGTTTGTGTTTGTATAAAACGAGAGAAAATTATATATACAAATATAAATACATATATTTTCGTCCTATACACTTATAATTATACAAATATAAATATTTCTTTGCCCGGTTTTCTTTTGTCTTTCTCTTTTCCTTGCTTTATATAAACACATATTATACAATTGATTCTTTTGTATATGTATACCAAAACATATTATACAATTGATTTTTTTGTATATGTATACCACAATATACATATTACATACAAATATAATTTGTTTGCTAAACCTAAATTTTACTCTTTTTAATAAGAGATGTATTTACTCTAAAACACAAACTTAAATGATATATTTCCCCTTTTACTTTGGTTAAATCGTAATTGAAACATAACTAGGATAATTTTAGAGATATGCCTTAAATTATACTTTATTACACCAACTTCCGTATAATTTTATCTTCGTCATTTTGATTTCTTTATAACATTCTTTTAACTTATTTACTATTAATATAAAAAATTAATTTTCCCTTATTGATCACTCTGAAAAAATAAATTCTTCGTATATTTGCTAGTTTTTAATTTGAATCCAAGGAAATTAAATAAATATTTTGCATAATGTCATTAATCTATGAAAATAATCTCTTATGGCTACTTACAAATTGAATAAAAATAAATTATTTTTTCATATCTTTTAAATAAAAATGAAGATCTCTTAAATGTAAAAGTAAAAATATGTTGTGAAAAGATATAAAACTAAAAATAAAATTTTGTAAAAGAATGTAGCACAAAATCTCTCGTGTTGTGCTTAACTAAAGAAAAATAAAGATTGATTTCATAAATAGATACCTAAAATTGACATAATTTTTCATTTTGACACTTTAAACAAGAGATAATACCTATTGATCACTTGCAATACCAAAATTTGTAACAAATAAGATACTTCTTTTGTAATAAGACAAAAATATAATGTATGTGTTACACTAGCGATCGACATATGAAGTGTTGAATTAAATGACATTTTTTATTTGTGCTCGAAATAATTCTGAAACAACGAATTTTGAGTTCAAAAAAATAGAAAAAGCTATTTTATCCATTTCATATTTACTTGGTCTATGTTAAATTTGACAGGCCTCTATGTTGTCAAAAACAGCTCTGCTTGTGAGGAGTGGTTTTGAAATAACTGAGAATTCACCAACTTCTTTCAGTTCTTGCATTTACAAGATTGTAGCATACAAATTAAATGTGGATGTGCACTTCATCAAAAAGAAGAAGAAAAAAGCTGTGGTGAAAATTATCTACTATACTCTAGACGTGTAAATTGAGTTTATATTGATAAGTATTTTTGTAGGAGAATCCAACAGCTTTGGATCCCCTGTACCCTCTACAATTTCATTTCATTTAAAAAAGTATGGTCGAAATGCAGATAAATAGATATCACCGGTTCTGGAGAGTTTCAATTGCCTTTTTCCACTGCATTGCTCGTTGTTTAGCATCCTCGAAAGACATAACTTTCTTTGGCTGTATGATCACAAGATGCATGAACATACAAAGATTGAGTTAACTTAAAATTCATTTATCAAAAGCAATCATTAAAAATAGTAAGAATGATTGGGGCTCTTGAGAATACAAAAACAGGCTATTAGGTTTGCATAGAAAGCAACAGGACTTAACTGTGCAAACCTTGAACTGTGAAGGGCTTATGACTTGAATATTAAGATCGTTAGAATTGTCGGACCATATAATATTCCCTTTGACCACCAACTTTGAGGGGTCTACGTAGATCAACTTTGGCTTATTTGTCAGGATAAGCTGAACTTTCTTGCTTGTAAGCTTCTGTATCTTTTTCACATTGGAAATCATAAGAACAGATTCACCAGGCTCCAAAAACTGCTTCCTGTTGATGCATCATGAGAAACACGCTGACATGCATTACCGATAGACAAGGATTGAGAGAGGGAAAAAGTTGTGCAAAATAACAAAACAAAGGAGTCCATGTGCATGAGCCTACCCATAATAAAGTGTGCAGTTGAGGGTTGCCATGTCCCGCTTACTAAGTCCAGAAGAGTAGTTGAAACATAACAACATAGGCTTAGCAGAGTAGGAACAAGCTTCTACGGGAAACTTAATGCAAGACACTCAAATGTAATTTGCACTACAAGTTGATCCTAACGAATTAATGAAGCAAAGACTGCTTCCCTTTTTCCCAATTAGGAAACATAAAGAGCATCTGAAGCTGAAGATACAAGGCAAGAAACTGGCACCCAAATAGAATACGACACTTTTTTACATGTTCAAACACAAATATCAAAGTATAGTTGTACACAAATCACAAGGTTAACCATAGTTAAAAGTCAAACCAAGAGTTAACAGCTAAGACATCCCACAGGTGTTAAACCTACCATTTTGAATCAAATGAGTCGATTGAAGCAAGCCTGGTAACGCTACCAACTTCAGAAGAGGATGTTGTACCACCGTTTCCATCATTAGTTCTAGCTGAACCATCCCCAATATGTGAGGGATTCCATGAAGGATCTTGATCTTCACCACTGCTACAAGTGGAGTGCCCCTGAAGATTTGAGATACCCTTTTAATACTTGTATAAATAATCAACTCTTTAAGAAAATTTAGAAAAAGCTTCAAGAATAAAAATAAAATTGCCATACTTTTGGCTCTGCAGCAAGCCGTGGAGGAGTTTGTAACCTTAAATTATCCCAATCAACCCCGCTAAAGAAAGGATGGTTTTTCAGTGAAGCATAACCATCAGGTCCAGCACCTGGTCTTCGGCTAGGATCAATATCCTGAGTCGTTTGGATGCAAGTTAGTTGACAAAAGAGATTTTCTGATATGTACAAATGTATAACGTGTGTATTTTTGGAAATATAAACACAGGCACATTTATGTGCTTCTTTTACTTGGAATGAAATGCAATTTTAAGACTACTTTCTATTGGAATGTTGAAGATGTTTATCACTTGTGTTCTGCATTATTTTAGAAATGGCATATACATGTCATGTTGGACACAATATTCTCTCTACGTGCCATAAAAAGACAAGGTATGTAGTGCAACAGACACGAATACTGTAGTCTAAGACCCAAAATAGCAAAAAGATGCATGCATTGGATGTTTCATAAAGCTAGATAGACAAACAAATATGTTTCTATCTAAGATCTTATCCCTGCTTCAAGTCTAAGGGGCACACCAAAAAAAAACCTGAACATGTAAACCAAGCCAAAGTTTTGGTTGGCCTAGGGGTTGCAAGCTCATATAATCCAATTACACAAAGAGAAACCTATGTCAATCAAGATGCAAAAGTCATCCTTCATTAAATAAAGCCCAGTGGTGTATATTACTGGTGTTATGCTCGTGGAATAGAAAGGGTTTAGCGAATCACCAAAGTGCACTAGTCAAAAATATTTGCCTAAGCTCATCGATGTATTAATCAACTAATAGAACAAATCGAGATGCATTTCAGAAAAGGCAAAACGAAGAATGGGGGAAGAAAAAAGAAGGAACCACAAGATGCTGGTAAATATTAAAGATGAATTATAACTTACGAGCAACTGATCAATGAGATCTCTGGCTTCATTTGAAAAATGATTTGGGAACCTGATATCTCTGGCAATGATTCTTTGAAAAATGAGCCATTCACTGGTATCTTTAAAAGGAGAAAATCCTGAAAGCATTTGATATAAGGTGCAGCCAAGTGCCCAGAGATCATTTCTGGTAAAACACGTCCAAAAGGAATGATTATGTTTTCATTCAAAAATGCATAATTCAGGCAATACCATCAAAGCGTATAGAAACTAATACCAATCAGCTAAGATTCAGAAAGAAGTAAAACAACTTGGCTTTTTCAAGGGAAGGGTCCATACCCAAAAGTTGCAGGAGAAGAATTTAAAACTTCAGGAGGGACATATGCAGCTGTCCCCACAAAAGTGCATGCCTTGTCATCTGGAGGAAAGAAAGAGCACTGATTCAGCAACGAAAATGACATCAAAATACACTATTTTGTGCCAATATGATTCTGATTTCTCACAACAAGCAAGATATACCTGATGCTGCATTTGGAAGTACTGTTATTCTGCTATCCTGCATGGGTTTTACACTGCCAAAGTCTGCGATTTTAATACGTCCATCTGAAGTGAGTAGCAGGTTCTCTGGCTGCCATAAATAAAAACTTTCAAATTTGTCCTAGAATATTCTGTTGACACAGCAATAACATAGTAAAAGTACCTTAATATCTCGATGAATCAATCCCATACTGTGTATATATTCAAGAGAATCTGCCACTTCAGCTGCATAAAAACGTGCTTCATCCTCAGACAAACGACCTTTCTGCACCAACCAGAATAAAATTTTAATAGGAAACGATTTACTGGCTTTCCAAGCAAAAGAGAATAGTAGTGGATTGTGGAAACGTTCACACACTTCAGAAATGGGAAATCCTTCACTGCCAATGATATCAGAATAACTGGACAAGGACTATTTAGAAAGATGATTGTTCTTTCCAGAAGGAACAAAAGGCTATATCAGATTCAGCAAGTCAACCACATTACAAAGTTCAAGAAGAAAATATATGTTACCAAGATAAATCCGAATATGCCACAAACGGTTCACTAGTGATAACATTTTTTTTTTCTGTTTTATGTTGTGATTTTCGATGCTTATGGGAGAAACTAAAAGAACACGTATATCAAGTTTCTTCATTTACTCACCCTGGTAATTTGATCAAAAAGCTCGCCACCTTCACAGGACTCTAGTGCCATGTCTTCACAATAGGGTAACATGAAATTAGAAGGAGAAACATCAATGTTCGACAAGAAATGCCAGGCATAAAGAGTGGGAAAATATCCTTAAAAGAGAATGTGCAAAATACTAAACATATCAGCAAATATGTGAAAAAAACTTACATAGTGAAAAAGTGTCTTGGAAGGTGAAAAATAGTCGCACAATACCAGGATGATCCAGCTGATCAAGTACAATTCTTTCTAATTTCACATAGGCAGTCTTATTTTCTTTAGTGATGAACTTTTTGTCCATGATCTTCAAGGCATAAACATTCCCTGTGTCTTTCTTTTTTGCTCTGACAACCTGATAGTGTACACAATTTGCATCCAAAACCTCAATAACAATTCATGATATATTTACCCAGAGGAAAAGCAAGAGAGGTGAAAGAAGAAAAACCACTAAGAAGAGTTTTGCTAGTTACTAATATAGGCTAATAAGACGATAGTCAACTGTTTTGTGCAATAGGAAATACAATCCCTGAACTGGACCTCTGCTTTAGGACTGTGATCACCAATTAAAACCACCAAGAATTGCTTGAAAACTAAAACACATCTCAAAGATGAACTCACCAAAAAAAATTTCTTTAATCTAAAAGAGACTACTTCTGCAACAAATAGCTAATCTTCATTTTTTTTCCTTTTTCCTTCTGTGCGAGTCATTTGGCAGATACTTATTACAAAGACATATACTAGCTGGTTTCAACTATTGACTATTAAGTGAATGATGGAGAAAAGCTAGAAATGAATAAAGACATCTTGAAGATGAATAAAAATGACACCCGAAATCAACAACATAACTCATTATATCGAAAAGCATGGTAAGACATACAAACAGGGGCAAATTTATGTACATTTTTTGGGTCACCCGAACCCGTGGTCATCCGACTAAACTCGATATATTACTTCTATAATTATTAAAGAATATATTAAATTAAAACTTGTTGAACCCGTTCTCAAGATGGCTGGATGGTTCACTGGTATGACTGCAAGATTTCAACACAAAGGTCGCAGGTTTGATCCCAGGCAGCCCCAATTTGCTTCAATTTATTTTTACCAACTAAAAACACGTTTTTCATTAAAAAAAAAAGTTGAATTAATTTTTATGTATTGCTCGCTTAGTTATTGTTATTATAAATTTTTTGATCTTATCTTTAAAGCAATGGTGCAACTGTTTTCTTGAAATCCTGAATTTGCCTCTACATACAAATGAAAAGAAAATCCATGGTCGACATTTCAATTAATACCAGACCCCACCCCCATACCCCTCACAAGGGAGGCTAAACCATAATGAGCAAAAAAATAAAGCAAGATGATAAAACCAGATAACATCACCACATTTGAGCACAAAAAGGAAAAGGGAAAAAGTTGAGCAGAATCTCAAACTAGACTTCTTCCAAAATACCGAATAAAGACATAATAAAAAGGATTAAAGTCTGACCTTTGAATAAGAACCAACTCCATAGATCTTTCCCAATTCAAAATCTTGGATTGTGAAATTTTCCTGAGGTGCTCTGAATGCAAAGCTCTTAGATCTTTGAGGATTTGGTAAAGTGTTCTCTATCCTAAGCTTTGAATCTAATTCTTGCTCCATCATCAGCTGCTCCTCCTCTTTCCCTCCACCAATGCCAACATTTCACACTGAAATTCCTTCTCTCACCACCGCCACTTCTATCAAATTTTATGCATATATTTTTAAATTTGTTTTACATATGGAATGCTATCACTACTTTCCTTCTTTCTCCCCCAAGAAAATCAGGGGTTTCAATCCCTGCAAAAAAATTCAGTTCCTGGAAATTTTGGCAAAAAAAAAAAAAAAAAAAAATTAATCAATTTTTACCAACAGAAATAAAGAGAACCCATCACACATCAGCTCAGATTTTCTTCATATTTTACTCCTCTCTTTATTTTCCCTTTTACATAGGAGAAACACAAACAAATGTTTCCTTATACATGCATATATCCCCACAAAAAAAAGGAAGGAAAAAAAACCACCTACATGTATGTATATGCAAAAATGTTTGCATTTCAAATGTATTTTCTTGTTCTTTTCAAACCCTAGAAAGGGAAGCTGAAACAAATTATGAATTTGGTTGTATGAAGAACACATGAAAATGAATGATGGGTACCTTCTCATTTAATTACCAATCAATTTCTGAGATGATTCATTTTCTTGTTTCATCAAATTAACCTCAAAAATTGTGTGTGAAGAATAATGACATAAATATAAAGGTCCTGAATAGTAGGAAAAGGTGAGAAGTACCTGCTGTCTATGATTGGGGAGCCCTTCAAAAATGGCAACAGTTACATAGCATGCTGCCATGGCTTTGCTTTGTGAGTTATGAGAAAATTTTTAATATGGTTGAGAACCAACAATAGTTGTGTAAGTCACCTTAATTTTTTGACTAGTGTTTTAGTGGTCTTATTTTAACACCACACTCTCTCACTTTCATTTTTTCAAATTCCTCCCTTTTCCTCGTAGTAAGTATTTTATCTCTCCTTCTTTTTAATAGTCTTAGATTTTTATTTTCCAAAAGTCAAATAGAAATATATAATTAATATCAATTCAAGTTTTAACCCTTTTTCCTGTGATTGCTAATATGATTAAAAAATTAAATTCCATTATATTATAGTCTTCTTTTCTTGATTTATATATTTTTTTGGTTGATTTTTTTAAGACTTTTAATTTAAATTTCAATAATAGGTGCAACACCAAGTACAAAATATTTCTAAAAAAAATTAAAGAACAAGTGATTTTAGAATACTTATAGGTATGCTCTCACTTACTCATTGGTGAGCTTTTTTTTGGTATAATCTTTTTTTTTAAGAGTTAGGTCTGATTGATGACAATTGAATTAACTAATAATGAATAATTAAAGGACTAAAAACAAGTTATTTTGAACATAAAATCAAAATTTTAAAATCATCATAATAAAATTACAAATCAAACTAGAAAGTGAAAAAATAGAATTAAATTTATATAAAGGTAACACCTAGATTATAAATAAAAAGAGCAAAAAAATAATTTTACACAACACACTATATATATACATATATATATATATATATATATATATATATATATATATATATATATATATATATATATATTTATATAAAGCGAGAGTGAGATTTTTACAATCAGTTTGGTGGTTTTTCGATTTATTTTTACTTTAAAACCAAAACTGATTATGTCAAATTTTTAAAAAATAAAAAGAATAAATTGAAGTAAAAGAAATATTCAATTTGACTAGATTTTTATTTAGTTCGATTTTTGATATTCAGTGAATACTTCTTAATACAAATATAAAATGTGTGTGAATTTCTCATTCAAAATTTATCTTTTAAAGGTATCCTTGGATTTGATTCAATTTTTTGAGATGTAAAATGAAAATTGTCAAAGATTTTTTTTCTAAGGCTACAAGGAATAATTATATTTTAGTTGAATTGGTTGAGAGGTGACAATTTTTTAAATTGATTTAGTTGAGGGACAAAAATGATTAATGGGAAAGAAAGAACTAATCAAGTAACTAATTTAATAAAGAGCACAAAGAATAAAAAAAAAATGTGAAAAAGAGAGGAATATTTAACGGAGAAGAGCTAAAATACTTTGGAGGGAAAAGGGGGGAATTTGGGGAAAAAATAAGGTGAGAGAGTGTGTATTGTTAAAATGGGACCCATTAAAACACTTGTCAAAAAGTTAAGGGCCTCACACAACTATTGTTAGTTGTGCCTCAACCATATTAAAAATTTTCAAATTGTGATAACTCAGAATCATTGGATTTTCCAAGTTAGGCCCAATCTTTTTTGGTTCAACACTTTGCTTCATTTGTCATATTTGGTACTTCTTTTGTCTTTCTTTATTGTTAATCTTACAAAAATTTTGATAGCATAAGACTATTTTTCCTTTTTTATTCGAGTTAATAGCTAAGAAGTCCCCCTAAACTATACGAATTTGGCTCCTGTCCAATAGTCAATCCGTCCAGTTCCTCCAATGGATTATTCAAATTATTACACATGTCACTTAGTATAATAGATGGTTCAGATTCATTTGTTAAAACCAAAAATTTAACTATGGTCAACAATTAATCCTATCTTCCTTTTCTCTCTCTACCGCCAGACCCAAAGCCTTTTCTTTCCCTTCCAAATCTATCATAAATTGCACATTGAAAAATTCCAACACCAAATCAAAACTCAATCAGATAGCATATATCGTCAGATGAAGAATTTTAAGTGTTTAGAGAAATTTTATGCTAAAATTGCTTCATCTCGTCAATTACACCCCTGAAGAATTCTCTACCCTTTAAGAATCTAAGAACATTAATTTTAACTCAGGTAGTAGGGGATCAAATTGAAGTTTATCGGGAATTTCAATGGTGTATTAACTAATTGGGTTTGATATGTTTTTAAAAATTTACATATTTAAAGAGGACGATTGTAACACCCCGAAAACTAGTAGACTAAACTAGAGCTTGACGGGAGGGTTAGAGTCATAGATATAACTCCCCGTACTTAAAATGAAGGGTTTCGGGTTAGAATGTCAAGGTATGACTCCCCAAGGATCAACCAAGGGTCCTTGAGGAGAAGCCTAGAATCTACCCCAAAATAGTAGACTCAAGAGGGGACCCACACCCCGTGGGTGAGGGGTCGTGTCAAGGTCTCAAAAACTAGGGTCTAGTAAACCCACCCACGGTTCACCAGCACACCAAGTTGGTCCATCCACAGACCGTGGTCATGGGGTAGGCAGTTTCAAGGAATTAATTAGGGGCACTTTGAGGTTTTCAAGTTTTAAGTGGGATTAAGTGGCGTCATTTTAACCTCATTTAGACCAACTATATAAAGACTCTAGAAACCTAAATTCATTGATCCTATTCATTATTTCAACTAACCAAAAAGTACCCCATTCCCTTTCAAAATTCCTCTCTCTAGAAAGTGAAGAAGAAGACAATCAAGCTAGGTCAAGTCAAGACTCCATTGTTGCAAGCTTTGTAAGGCCTTATAATCAAGGTATGTTAGCTTATTCATCCATGGATTCTTCCATCCGTGGAGTCCCCTAGTTATTCCACAATTGTGAAGATGAAACCCCCAATTCAAGTGAGGGTTCCTTCCAATAATGTGGGTTATATTGATTATGAATCCAATTGAGTGGATATTTATTGTTTATGATTGAATTAGTAGTGAATCATGTTACTATGATTAAATAACAAGTTTTCCATGTCAAACCCTTTTCTAATTGATGAAATTGAAGTAATGTGGGCTTATGCCTTAAAAAAGGGAAATTGAGGATTTAGAGATAATCTTCTAGGGTTGATATTATGTGTAGTAATTTCTTGAGAGTAAAAGCATGTAGACATGAATTGAATTAGATTAAAGTATATATATGATGGATCATGACTAGTAATGATTGAGATTGAACCTTTATGATGATATATGACTAAAATTGCTTAAGAATGAAACATGTGACTAGAATGTCTTTTGATGTAGGCGTGTATGATGATTGTAAGAAGTAAAGTTTTGAGAGTAAGGCTTGTAGTCATGAATGTTGATTACTAGGGGTTTGAAAGTAAAGTCAATGTGATAAATTATGTATGTTAAGGCTTTAAGAATGAAGCTTATATGATAATGGTAGACTACTATATTGTTGTGGAAGAACCTTACCCACCTAATCTTCCTTATGTATGATTGAATGTATGAATCGATAGAATCACTTGAGCCATGATGATATCCATGTCTAATGCTAGAATTCTAGTTATGATGATTAAAGGAAAATTTACAAACCTCAAGGAGGTAAAGTATGAGATTATGCATGTTCTTATAGAACCTATGTAAATGCTTTATGAACACTTTGAGAGTGAAATGTCTATGATTATGATATGTAGATGTTTTGATTGAAAGACTATTCTTATGAACACATAATGAACATGATGTGAAAGGTTTTCTCACATAGAATGATTCTAGATTGAAAGATTTGCTCACCTAAAATGAATCAAACATATTAGACTAGAACATATTGAAGTTGTGATATAAAATCCCTTATGAATAGCTTGACTTGGTAAGATAAGACCATTTCGTGGTATCTTGAGAATAAGACCTCATGGTAGCCTTGGATTGAATAATCAAACTCTTCCTAAGGGTAGCTTACACTAGTGTTCATAGAATGCTTGCATGGTAACATGACTTGGTTAGGACAAACCACTTCATTGGTAGCTAAGTTGGAGCAATAATACCCTTCATTGAATAGCTTGTACTTGCATGTTAGTATGCTTTCCATAGTAGCATGGTCTAGCCTAGTATGGTGTTATTCCTTTGGTAGCTTGGTCTAGCCTAATAGGGTGCTATTCCATGGTAGTCTAGAAATGATGAATAGTAATCATTTATGTATGATGGCCTAAAGTGGTACTTAGTAAGGGTGGTATTATGGGGTCTTATCTATGTATTGCACAGGTATGACTTGAAGCTACTTATGAAGTGTTCTCTTATATATTGCATGCTTATCTTGGATTGTTGCTATAGTTGCCTTCCTTGATATGTTTGACTAAAGGTGAGGGTTCCCATGTCTATGAGAATTAAGCTAAGGATGAGATCCAAAGATGGTAAGTATGATTATGATGGCCTAAAAGTGGTACTTAGTATGTGTCAGATTATGGGGTCTCATCTATGAATTGCACAAGTATGCTTTGAGGTTAATTGAGAAGTAGTTATCTTATGTTATGAATATTTAAGTGTTGGCTATGCTTATGAATATGATGTATTTCCTATGGTTATGAATTATGCCTTATGTTTACTAATGCTTATATTATGTCTATATTGAAGATCATGCTATCTAATAGGTTGTTATGCTCTTATGATGTTTTGCTACCTATCATATTTAGTACATTTTGTACCAACGCATACTCTTGCCTACATTCTTATCAAATGTAGGGTCCGACGATATTAAGTTCCATTCTCGTGGCTAGGTTTCTAGTAAAGCAAGGAGTTGAAGACTTGGTGAGTCCTTATAGCATCGAGGATATGATCACCTTTCCTTTATGCCTATCTTTTATGTTTTAGACTTATGTATGGGCTGTGTCCCCAATATTTATTCAAGTTGTATTAGATGGTTTGAGACATAGTGTTATAGACTTCTTCTTGCTTTTATGAAAGACTTCAATTGTAAGGAAAAAGCTTTAAAATTTCCGCATCATTTCTATTGCTTTATGTTATGATATGCTAAGTGTCTTGTATGAGGCCTCTTGAGGTCTTGTACACCATGTTACATCTAGGGTGTACCCCTGGGTCGTGACAAACTTGGTAATCAGAGCACAATGTTTTGAATGGTTCTAGGATGTCTTAAACCACGTCTAGTAGAGTCTTGTTAATAAGTGTGTAGCGCGCCACATTTATGAATGAGAGGATATTAGATACTTAGAAAACTTCACATATTCATTCTCTAAGTCGTGCCATAGAGTTAAACTCTATCAGGTCTCTCTCCTACTCCTTATTCGATGGTCTTCAGGATATGACTACTTGAAGGGCTCACGCTACAAGAAGCGAGGGAGAAAATGTTCGTTGTGATGCCAAAAATGGCTATGTGACTAGATAGGACTTGATATACTAGATTTAGATGACATCCTTTGGTATAAATGGGTTGCATTATGGTTATGTGTATTTGATGATAGAACCCAACTTAATCATGATGAGTTTTGAGTATGTTGAAAGGCTTCATGAATAGGGTGTTTAAGTAATGCCTAAGTAGGGTAATGGAGTAGGCTCCTATGGAGGGTAGTATTATAGTCCACCATGGTATAGAATCCTCTTAAGTGATGGATGTCAAAGCTTAGTGATGTTTAGATCCGACCTTAGAGTTTAAAGAGTGGTGCTTAGAAAGTCTGTTTAGGCATACTCCCAAGTAGGTTTGTGCAAAAATTGGGTCAAACCATTAACCCAAATCGATTTTCGATTTATTGGGCTAACGGGTCAGGTTATTGGGTAATTGGTTCAGTGCTCGGTTAATTAATTTATTTTATTATATTAACGGTTCGGGGGTCGGGTTGGGAAGGCATAATTTTGGGGTACCCGATACCTTTATAAGACCTGACCTGTTATTTTTTATTCCTAATTCCTAATTTTACAATTCTCAGTTAGGGACTTACGATTTTTAATTTTTAGGACTTAGGTTAGAAAACTTTTCAGTTCTCGTCGTGCTCTCTCCTCTCATTTCTTTCCAAACTCCAAAGATTCTAAGTGTTGCTCCAGTCACTCAGGCGAGGTGATGATCAACCAATGAGTCACGATTTTACTCCAATAACTCAAGCGTCAGACGAGGCGACGACTACTCCAGCCAGGCAGTCACTCAGGCGAGGACGCGAGGTAACAATGACACCTCCATGAGTCACAATCTTTTTGCTCAAAGTCCAAATTCATATTTCATCGTGCATTCGTACTGCTATTTTAGTGCTCAAATTTCAGAAGGTAGAAGCTCGACAGACTTCGAGTCTTACTCTTCTCAATTCTCACGACTTTTGCACAGGCCTACTCGGCTACTCCAATCTCAGGTTCTTAGTCGCTAACTGCTCACAACTCACAAGTAAGTCTCAAAATTTTAAATTCACTTAATTTCAAGATTTCACTATGAAGTGTGATGCTTGGATTTGATTTATGAGAAAATGATTGTGAATTTTTTTATTAGGTCTTAAAAGTTAGAACAACCAGTCGCTCACTCTCACTGCCTCCTTCCTCTCTCAGAAGTCAGAACTTAGAAGCTCACAATTCACTCTTAGAATTAGAACTCTCATAGTTCACAATTTTTCAATCTCTGCATTTGGTAAGTCTAAATTGCACTTTAATTTCACGACGTTTGGATTTGAATAATGAGAAAACTACAATTGAAATAGTTGAATATGCACTACTGTTTTATTTGAATTGGCATTTGGTTTGGCACTTTGGCTAATTTGTTTGTACTTTGTTGTCTTCTAGTTGCTGCTTTTTGTGATGTGTCTATTGTCATGTATGTAAAATCTGATTCTGCTTAGCCAACTGCTTGCTTTTACAAAACTACTTAGTCTTTGTTTAGTTCCTTCAAGGCTTCAACAGTTCATTGCTTCATCGACCTGTTATAAAAAATAGTTCAATAAACGATTATTCTATATCTTTTCACAGTTTTTGGTGAAAGTATCATGGCTGAAAATATCATAATTGATAAGGTTGTTGGTGAAAGTGGAGCTTTTAATTCAAATGCAATAGGTCAAAGTAAAAGGTCAAAGTCAAACTGTTGATTCCCAAGTAAAGAAAGGAAGGAAAAAAATATCTCGTGTGTGGGATTATATTTCTCGTAAAACTGATTCTGATGGAAGTGAAAAGGGTGTTTGCAACTACTGTAAGAAAGAGTATTTTGCTGACACAAAAGAACATGGTACGACATCAATGCTTACTCATATAGCCAAATGCCTAAATATGCCTTATAATATTGATATTAAACAATCAAGATTAGCATTTCAACTGATGATATGGGGTAACAAGGGTGATGTAGTTGTTGTTCCATGGAAATTTCACCAGGAAGAGTGTAGAAAATGCCTTGTGTCGTATGGTAATTATTGATGAACTTCCTTTCAGATTTGTTGAAAAAGAAGGTTTTAAACAATTTATGAAAGTAGCACAACCTTGTTTCCACATTCCTTCCCGTACCACTGTGACTCGTGATTGTTTTGATCTTTTTGATGAAGAAAAACATAAGTTGATGGCTGTTTTTAAGGGAACACAACAAAGGGTGTCTTTAACCACTGATACTTAGACTTCTATACAAAAAATCAATTATATGGTCATTACTGCTCATTAGATTGATAAAAATTGGACTTTGCCTAAAAGAATTATCAATTTTTGTCCAATCTCTAGTCATAGAGGTGAAGATCTTGGAAAATCTATTAGTAAGTACTTACATGAGTGGGGATTACTTCGAATTTTCACAGTTACAGTTGATAATGCTGGTTCAAATAGTGTGGCAATAACTGGGTTGTCTAAGAAATTAACTAAATGGGGGACCAACCTAATGGGTGGTAGTCACCTTCATATAAGGTGTATGGCTCATATTGTAAATCTTATTGTTCAAGACGGTACAAAAGAAGCAAATGTGTCTATTGAATGTGTTAGGCAAGCAATAAGATACATCAGGCAATCTCCTGGTAGGTGGAAAAAGTTTCAAGAATGTTGTGAAGATGAAAATCTTGTTGAAAAGTCTTTATGCTTGGATGTTCCTACAAGGTGGAATTCCACCTATATGATGTTGAAGAGGGTTATTGAATATGAAGGTGCAATTGTAGAGTACACCGATCGTGATATTGACTTGGCACTATATCTTAAGTTTGTTGATATTGTGGATAAAAATTCTACAGGTACACTTTTGAGTAGTGATTGGGAGGGGGTAAAGAGAATTACAAAATTTCTTGAAATGTTTTTTAATCTTATTTTGAAGATATCTGGATCACGATATGTTACATCAAATCTTCATTTTCTTGAAATTTGTCAAGTTGTGTTTACTTGTATCAATTGATATCAAATGAAGATCATGTTTTGGCTAAAATGGCAGAAAATATGAAGGAGAAATTTGACAAATATTGGGGTGATACTGAAAAAAATGAATAAGATGGTTTTCATACCATGTGTTTTGGATCCTCGTCACAAATTTAGCACTCTTGGCTTTGCACTTAAGAAAATGTTTGGAGAAAAAAGGGCTGCTTTAGAAATTGATGTGCGAACGTACATGAAATCTTTGTTTAATGAGTATACAAAGCCTATTTCTAATGATAAAAGTGGCCAATTTTCTTCAACTGAGGTGGATACTTCTGATTCAAGTCTGTAGGAGAATTTGGAATTTTTTTTTGAGGAATTACATAAACATAATTTTGAAAAGGGAGGAGCAAGTTGAAAGTCTGAATTAATTAAATATGTTGATGAAGAAATTGAAGTTGGAAAATTAGATTTTGATGTATTGCTTTGGTGGAAAGTTAACTTACCTAGATTTCCATTTCTTTCTGAGATGGTTCAAGATGTGTTGGCTATTCCCATTTCAAGTGTGGCATTTGAATGTGCTTTTAGTACTGGAGGGTGCATACTTGATTCGTTTAGGAGTTCATTAACTCCTAAATTGGTAAAGCTCTAGTAGTGCCTTCAAGATTGGCTTCGGAATGAGCTACAACCCGATGAAGAAGGTAAGAAAAGAACCTCATTGATGTAAAATTGTGAATAGTTTATTTAATACTTTTATTGTTTAAGCCTTGGGCCGTGACTTGTTATCGTATTTCTCTTTAGAATTGGCTAAACTTGGAAAAGAACTTTGCATTGATGACATGTAAAATTGGAGGTTTCCTTCACTAACTCTACTAAAGGAGAAGGAAGGTAGATGTCTTACTATTGAAGTGGACTTTGATATACATGTGTTATCTTGTCTTTATGTCTGATTTATGATTGAATTCTCTTTTCTGATGACTAATGAGTGTGTTAAATTATGGTTAATACAAATATTTGTGCAAAGCAAGCTTTCAGTAGGACTTGGTGTTCTTCATCAGTTCATCTTGACTTTTCTTTCATTTTTAGCAATCAAAATATCTAATACTTTCTCTATTTCTTTGTTAATAAGATTTTATCATGCCTCAACTTCATGGTTCTAATGCTCGATCATCTGTTTAGAATCATTATGAAAAACTTGAAGAAAAATAAAATGGATCGTGGATAGTAAAATGTATTCATTGTGGCCGTGTTACTTATTACCATTTGCATAATATTGGGACTGCCTCCTTAATGAGGCATGTTAAGTGTTGTGTGGAAAACAGGAACTAGAATCGTCAACTCCCAAGGATTGATTAATAGTTATTATTTTGTTTACTTGAACATGAATTATTAGTACTATGTTTGGACTTATTTTTCAGGTTGTGTGATTGCTATTTTGAATTGTTGAAATTTTGTTTGTGCATGTGTGGGCTGTGGCAGACTGGCATTGACTTTATGTTAGACAATTTTATATTTCATATTTGTGTTGAAAAGTTTATTAAAGTGTTGTTGTGTTGAGTGTTGACTGTTATGGCTGTTGGTGGTTGGCCTGTTGTTGTGACATTGTGTACTTGTGTTGAGTGTTGGCCTATTGGGTATTAACTATTAAGTGATTGGATTGTGATAATGTGTGAGGATATGAGACTACGAGTTAATGGCTTGCTACTGTGATGAGTGTTTGGTGTTGATTGTTCACTGTTCAGTTGTAATTATACAAGTGTTGTTGATGGCAAGGCCTTACGAGTGTTGTGTTCTGTTGAGAGTTGGGTGACAACTAGGCCTTATGGGTGTTGCCCCTCAGTTGCTAAGATTGAAAGAGATAATCATCGACGGGCTCAACATTACCCTTCATCAGGTTCTAGTGGAAGTTAGAAGCAATAATGATTTTATGCACTTCAAAATCATTATGAGCAAGATGGTTCTCCCATATGTAGTTATTGGTATGTTGAAAGTTTTTCATATTGATGTTTATTCTTTGCGTGATCCCGGTGCTATCTTGTTATTTCTGATGCCATATGTGGCCATGAGATTTGATATTCTTTTGGATGTGTTGGTAGATCTTTTTTTTTTTTCTGTATCTACTCAAATTAGTAAATCTATTGTGGCTAAGAGAGTCTATAGAAAGTGACCTGTCTCCTTATCCCATAGAGTCACTCATGTTGATCTTGCAGAGCTTTGATATGCAAGATTTTGATGTTATCCTTGTTCTAGATTGGTTGCACTCATGTTATGCTTTTATTGGTGGTAGAACTCGAGTAGTCAAGTTTTTGTTTCCAAATGAACCCATTATAGAGTGGGAAGGGGGAAATTCTATGCCTAAGGGTCAGTTTTTTTCCTCTCTTAAGGCTAGAATTATGATTTCTAAGGGTTGCATTTAATATGTTGTTTGGGTTAGGCATATGGATTCTGAAACCCCCTACTCTTGAATTGAGCCATATTGTTAATGAGTTCGCATAAGTGTTTCTTGTTGACCTACCAGGTGTTCCTCTTGAAATGGAAATAGGCTTTGGTAGTAACCTTCTCCTAGATACGCTGTCTATATATATTCTTCCATATCGTATGGCTCCAGCAGAACTTCAGGATTTAAAGGAGCAATTTAAAGATTTGTTGGATAAGGGTTTCATCTGACCGAGAATCTCTTGATGGGGTTCTCCAGTTTTATTTTTTCGAAAGAAAAATGGTTCACTTCATATTTGTATTGACTACGGTCAGTTGAACAATGTTACTATTAAGAACAAATATCCTCTTCCAAGGATATATGATTTGCTCATTCAACTACAAGGAGCAAGTTACTTCTCTAAGATTGACATCTAGTCGGGTTACCACCAATTGAGGGTGGGAAAAGATGACATTTTTAAACGGCTTTCGAACTCGGTATGATCATTATGAGTTTTTGGTAATGCCGTATGGCTTGACTAATGCTCTGGCCACATTATGGACTTGATGAATAGGGTGTTTAGAAAATACCTCAATATGTTTGTGATTGTGGTAATTGATGATATATTGATATATTTGAGAAGTGAAGACGAGAATACATATGATTTTAGGATTGTGTCACAAGTTCTCACGGATGAACAACTCTTTGCAAAATTTATCAAATGTGAATTTTGGTTCATGTTCATAGCTTTTCTTGGTCATATTATTTCAGGTAAGGGTATTGAGGTAGATACTATGAAAATGGATGCAGTTAAGAGTTGGTGTAGATCTGTATCCCCTTCGAACATTAGAAGTTTCTTGGGTTGGGAAGATTACTATAGAAGGTTTGTGGAAGGGTTTTCTTTGATTGCCTCTCCATTGACCTACAAGAAGGCTAAGTTTATATGGTCAGAATACTGCAAGAAGATTTTCCATGAATTAAATGATAGACTTACTTCCTCCCCGAGCATCTTTAATTACTCTAGCAGTATATCTCCGACCGCAATCACGGGCTAGGAACCCCCTGGTGGTACATGGACCCAAGGTTACTCTTCTGTAGGCTAATCATGCTTACCTTGTGCTGGTGCTGGTGGCGGTACTGTCAGTGGTGCTTCTACTTTTGTTGGGGCCTTCTGCATACACCCAAGCAATGTAAAAAGTTGAGTAATGGTTGCTTAGAGTTCTAGAGCCATATCCAGTCTGGGTGGGGATGAGAAAGTCCCAGCCCCATCGGTTACTCTAGAAGATGGGCTGCTGGAGGATCCCCTACTGGGTATAGATCCAACTCTCTAACTGGGGCTGGTGTTGCACCCTTACCTGGTAAAGGAGGTCGGCCCCTTACCCTATCTACCTTTCTCCGCGTAGTAGCTATCGTGTTAAAAGAGTGAAACAAGTGTGATTCCCATAAACTAATAACACATCAGGTACAGGAAAGTGTTATAAAAGAGAGAAATTCCTAAAGACACTCTGTAGCATCCTAAAGATAGGGTACAGATGTCTTTGCACCAATCCACAGGAATCTATTAGGTATTAACTCTATACAAGTGAGACCGATGAACTTAGAGATCAGATACCCACTTTTCATGAACCCAAATTTCTGAGTCATGATAGCACTTACTAAAAGCCACAAGTAGTAAGGTCAACCTGTATATAGAAGTATCTAACTAGAGCAGAGCCTGAAAGTAAACCAAAAACTATAAGCAAAGGAAACCATCCAAAAACTTGGAAGTCACGAGTATTGAGTTATTTGATGATATATATGAAAGTCTGAAAATTGGACCACTACAAGCCATCTCAATGGCAAAAGACAAGCTTAAATTAGTACAAAAGGAGATAAGTTGATCCTGAACACCAAATGCTCACCCTCATCTCCGATATCCACAAGGTGCAAAAGATGGCCCCAACAATCACCTCTTGTAGCTAGTACTAAGATCCACATTATTAAAAGATGCAAATTGTAACATAAGTACCAAAGCAAGGTACTCAGTAGGCATCATAAGCCAAATGAGCTAGAAAGGTAAAGACAATTAGAAATATAGAATTTAGACACAAGTAGAGGCCAAGAAGAAATGAAAATAAGGCACACGAGCATACCGAAAGTAAATCCATGTACAACTAAGCTTAAACCTTACTAGGCCCCCCAGAAGTTCCAAGCAATGCTACAACCGTGCCCATCTTATGGGATGTCATGACCTAAGAACATTCCCTAGTCGTAACATGACGTACTTGACCCCGAAGAGGTTGCATACAATCCGTTAACATTATCATATCATAAGATCGTAGAAAAGTAGGGAGAATTTAAAATTCTCTTTAAAGCATAATACCAAAAACATTTCATAAAAGCGGAAAGATTTCTAACATCTTTGTCTCAAACTATCTTTGAATAACATGAATAAAAGCCTTCAGATGCAACCCACAAAAATTCTAAAACAAAAGAAAAGACATAAATGAAACATAAGGGGTTTTTGCTCGAAGATTTGAGGACTCACCAATCTTCAATCTTCTTGCACTTAGGAACCTAACCTCAAAGTAACTCAATCTCCCAACACCCTACATTTGATTAGAATGTAGTAAATATGCGTTAGTGCCAAATGTACCAAGTATGAAATCTAGCATAACATCATAAAACATCTTAAATGGTTAGTTAACATCAGACATAAGCATAAGAGACAATAACATAGCTATATCATAAATTCCAACATAAGCATTATATCATAGCAAGTTGACATAAGACATTCATAATTGCATACTTCAACCAATAATCCTTCATACTCAAGAGAATTACTTCACAAGCCACCTCCAAGTATACTTGTGCAATGCAAAGATAGCATCCCATAATACTATCCAAGCTAAGTACCTCTCTTTGGTCATAGTCTGCCTTCATAGTCAAGGCCTAGGTTTTCATGTCATAAGAGCACTATACCCCTAAGTAACCTAAAGGTACACTTGTGCAATGCATGTGGGGCATCCCATAATACCACACAAACTAAGCATGTCTTTAAGGTCACCATATTCATATTCATCATTCCTAAGTGTAACTATTGACCTACTTTCATATTGGCAAGGAACTATCATCTTAATTCAATTCATATAATGGAAGGCACTATAGCAACACTCCAAGCTAGGCATACATCACACAAGAGGTCATTTCATAAGTAGCTTCAAGTCATACTTGTGCCATGCATGAATGCCATCCTATACTACCACTCACACTAGGTACTCCTTTAGGCTAGTTTACTCCATGCTAACTATCTTTCCTTCTAGTCTATCAAAGAATAGTATACTACCATGCTAGACCTAACTACCATGGAAAACATACTATCATACAATTCATGCTATCAAAGGAAGGATACAAGTACCAACCTAGCTACTATGTAACAATTCAATAAGATGGAAGCTATCCTTAAGGAAGTATGCATCCTCAGCCCTAAGCTATCCTTAGGAGAGTATGGTGTCATCATCCTAAGCTGCCATGAAAAACACCCTATGAATGCTAGTTCAAGCTAACCTTAGGAGAGCTTAATTCCTCAATCCCAAGCTACCATGAGATCTACCATCCCAAGCTACATAATTCAAATATCCATGAAGGAATCATAAGACTCAACCTCAAACTATTCTATTCTAACAAGCATGATTCATTTTAGGTGATTAACCTTTCACATTCTACATATATGCAAGATATGTCATAATAATATACTCACTCTTTAAGCCCCAGTGATCAACTTTATGATTTCAAGCCCTTCATTCAAGCTTTACTCCACAATCATCATACTAGTCTAGATCACAATACATACCAGTCACAAGCCTTAGGCATAGCTAATTTTAAGCATAATTCATCAAATTCCCAAATCTAGCCATTTAGATTCATGTTCAACCATTCATACATAAGTCTAGTTCAATTCATGATATCATATTACTAACCTTGAATAAGTCCCATTCAAGACAATAATCCAAGAGAATCTAGCAAGAATCATCAATTCCTTAACATAAGACATAAACCCACATACTTTGAAAATTAGGGTTAATCAAGGAATTCACATAAATTCTTCATAATATCATGAATCAACACTAAATTAATCATATATGAGTAGTATCCAACCGTTTGGAATCATACCCACCTAAAACCCATGCATTGGAAACAACCCTAGCTTGATTGGGGTTCTTCTTCACAAATTTGGGTGAAATTCTAGGGGACTATATGGGTGGAAGAACCCATAGATGAAGCGATAAACATACCTTAAACAAAGTCCTAGCACAAGCCTTAAGCAATGGAGCCTTGGATCTTGACCTTAGCTTCAACCCTAGCTTCTTCTCCAATGGAGGTTTCTAGAGAGAGGAATATTCTTTGGAGGGGATGAAGTGGGCTTTCTTTTTATTCTAGGGAGAATGATTTAAATGAGTTAAGCTTAGTCTAATAAGATTTTATATTTTCTAGGAAAGGAATAGAATAATGTAGGGTTAACTTTGGTAAAGAACTAAGGACCTAAAACGTTTTAACTTAAAATTCTGCCCCTTGCCCGCTTGAGCTCGCCCTTTGGACCCTTGGGCTCTCCCTTTGGACCTGCACCTAGGCCAATGGGGTAGTAAATAGGTGATCTCAAGAGCCCAAGGAAGACTCGCCCAACCCCTTGGGCGATCATGTACTCCCATCGCCAAATAACCCCTCAAAGGACAAGGTTTCTTTCACTCAAACTTTCTAGCTTAGGCCCTTGCAACCCTATACCATTCCATAGATAGTCTTCTAACTATGGGTTCTAACACGAGTCTTGACGTTCAACTATTAAGCTCCTCAATTAAAGTGTGGAAAGTCTCATCTACGACTCTATTTAACATGCATCAAACTTTAGAACCCTAGCTTGTGGCTCTAGTTTGGTGTACTAGTTTCTAGGGTGTTACAGTATCTCCCCCTTGGGAACATTCGTCCTCGAATGACCTTTCTAAACCCTTTTTAAAATGAAGCGACTCTAGACTAGCAACCCATCATGCATGAACTACATCTACATGCACACTAACAACCAAGGAAACTTCAATTCCAAGGTAAACATACCTAATGCAACCCAAAATGCATGAAAGAGGGACCTTACTTATTTCCAAGGAGGAACTAACCTCTACTAGTTACAACATGCTTGTCATAAATTTGTGGAGTCTAAAAATGAACATTGACTCAAGGATGCTACAATAATGAGGTAACACAATGCAATTAGATCAATTCTAACAAGGCCAACACGACTTTATAAACATACCTAAAGAAATCATAGCAACACAAAATCATGTAAAGACCTTATGGATTAGGCACACTGTCTCCCCTTTGGGAGTAAGCCCACACATGCTTTTTATAGACATCCATCAAGGCAACGACAACATCAAGTTCAACATATAAGTCATAAAAGACAAGAAATCTAGAAATTTTCTAAAACATAAAAGAAGCACATATCGTAAAGGGACATGAGGAGATCACTCTTGGTCATCCTTGGATTGGAGAGCATAAAACCTATTCCTCTTTGGAGGCTCATTACCCCCACCACTAGGGGCAACTTGCTTACCCTCTCTTATAGTAGCAATTGCCTTTGGGCAATCTTTATTCATGTGGCCACTCTCACCACATCCATAGCAACCATCTCTACCGGCCAAACATTTACCCTCATCCCTTTTACCACATCTAGAACAAGTGGGCCATAAGGACTCATTACCTTTCCCTTGTGGCCTAGGGGTAGACACACTATCATCCTTATACTTAGGAGCATTACAATAGCCTTGTCCGAAAAACTTTTGTTGATCCTTAGAACGACCATATCCATCAGACCTATCATTTTCCACCCTAGACCTCTTTTTCTCCCTAGCCCTCTCCTTCTTGAATTTTGACTCTTCAATTTGTTGGGCAAAAACCATGAGTCGTGAGATATCCATGTCATCAACAAGCATTGCCATACGACATCCTTCTTCTACTAGTTCAGACACCTTCGTCATAAACCTATGCATCAAATCCCTAGGACTTGCTACCAAAGATGGAGCATACTTATATGAAAGAGTGAACTTCAAGGCATACTCATTGACACTCATGTTGCCTTGGTTAAGATTTTTGAATTACTCCAACTTCGCCTTTCTCAACTCCTGAGGAAAGAACCTATCTAGAAATGCCAACTTAAAAGTTTTCCACTCTATAGTGCCCGACTCTACCGGCCTAGAATCTTTCCATTGGTCATACCAAATTTGGGCAACATCTTTCAATTGATAAGCGGCTAGTTCCGCTATTTCTCTTGAAGTTACCCCCATGATAGCAAGTGTCTTATACACCTCATCTATGAACCCATTTGGATCCTCCTCCATCTTGGAGCCACTAAACTCCCGAGGGTTCATCCTCAAGAACTCCCTAATCCTATAAGCACTCATTCCCCCTATAGAGTTTACTGGAGCCACCACATCTCTATTGACTTGTGCCGTCAAGGCTTGAGCTAACAACTGCATAGAAGCCCTAAACTCCACTAGAGTGACCTTCCCAATTGGAGGGTCAATAGGAACTTGAGGAGGAGCTTGATTTTGAACTTGGAGAGGAATCTCTTGATTCCTAGTGTCTTCTTCTTTTCTCCTAGCATTCGCCCTAGTATTAGCCATAACCTGAAAAATCAAGGCACATATTAAAAAAAAGGGCTTACTAAAGCCAAACTCTATGGCATGACTAAGTGAATGAAGAAGTGAGACTTTTCCTAAGCATCCCATGGCCTCCTTTTCATAGATGCGTCGCGACTCACACCGATGAATAAGACTCTTACTAGACGTGGTTTGAGACATCCTAAAACTTATCCCAAAACCTTATTCTCTGATACCAAGTTTATCATGACTCGAGAGCACCCCCTAGTCGTAACACAGTGTACTTGACCCTTAGGGTGTCGCATACAAGCTCATAGCATTAACATATCATAAGATCGTAGAAAAATAGGGAGAATTTAAAATTCTCTTTAAAGCATAATACCAAAAACATTTCATAAAAGCAGAAATCTTTCTAACATATTTCTCCCAAACCATCTATGAATAACATGAATAAAAGTCTTGGGACAAAGCCCACAAAAAGTCTAAAACAAAAGAAAAGACATAAATGAAACATAAGGGGTTTGTCCTCGAAGCTATGGGGACTCACCAATCTTTAATCTTCTTGCACTTAGGAACCTAGCCTCCCAGAATCTCAATCTCCCAACACCCTACATTTGATTAGAATGTAGGCAATATGTGTTAGTACAAAATGTACCAAGTATGAAAGCTAGCACAACATCATAAAACATCTCAAATGGTTAGTCAACATAAGACAAAAGCATAAGAGACAATAACATAACTATATCATAAATTTCAACATAAGCATTATATCATAGCAAGTTAACATAAGACATTCATAAATGCATACATCAACCAATAATCCTTCACACTCAAGAGAACTATGTCACAAGCCACCTCCAAGTATACTTGTGCAATGCAAAGATAGCATCCCATAATACGATCCAAGCTAAATACCTCTCTTTGGTTATTCTTGGTCATAGCCCACCTTCATAGTCAAGACCTAGGTTTTCATGTCATAAGAGCACTATACCCCTAAGTAACCTAAAGGCACACTTGTGCAATGCATGTGGGGCATCCCATAATATTACACACACTAAGCATATCCTTAAGGTCACCATATTCATATTCATCATTCCTAAGTGTCACTATTGACCTACTTTCATATTGACAAGGAACTATCATCTTAAGTCAATTCATATAATGGAAGGCACTATAGGAATACTCCAAGCTAGACATACATCACATAACAGGTCACTTCATAAGTAGTTTCAAGTCATACTTGTGCTATGCATGAATGACATCCCATACTGCCACTCACACTAAGTACTCCTTTAGGCTAGCTTACTCCATGCTAACTATCTTTCCTTCTAGTCTATCAAAGAAGAGCATACTACCATGCTAGACCTAACTACCATGGAAAACATACTATCATACAATCCAAGCTATCAAAGGAAGGATATAAGTACCAACCTAGCCACCATGCAACCATTCAATAAGATGCAAGCTATCCTTAAGGGAGTATGAATACTCCACCCTAAGCTATCCTTAGGAGAGTATGGTGTCTCCATCCTAAGCTACCATGAAATAGTCTTGGCCTAACCAAGTCAAGCTACCATAAAGAGCATTCTAACCATGCTAGTTCAAGCTGCCCATAGGAGAGCATAGATCCTCAATCCTAGTCTCCCATGCCTATACTAATAAAACCTACCGTGAAAAGCACCCTATTAATGCTAGTTCAAGCTAACCTTAGGAGAGCTTACTTCCTCAATCCCAAGCTACCATGAGATCTACCATCCCAAGCTACATAATTCAACTATCCATGAAGGAATCATAAGACTCAATCTCAAACTATTCTATTCAAACAAGTATGATTCATTTTAGGTGATTAACCTTTCACATACTACATATATGCAAGATATCTCATCATTATTTACTCACTTTTTAAGCCCTAGTGATCAACTTTATGAATTCAAGCCCTTCATTCAATCTTTAATCCACAATCATCATACTAGTCTAGATCACAATACATACTAGTCACAAGCCTCAGGCATATCTAATTTTAAGCATAATTCATCAAAGTCCCATAGCTAGCCATTTAGATTCATGTTCTACCATTCATACATAAGTCTAGTTCAATTCATGATATCATATTACTAACCTTGAATAAGTCCCATTCATGGCAACAATCCAAGAGAATCTAGCAAGAATCATCAATTCCTCAACATAAGACACAAACCCACATACTTTGAAAATTAGAGTTAATTAAGGAATTCATTTAAATTCTTCATAATATCATGAATCAACACTAAATTAATCATGTATGAGTAGTATCCAACTGTTTGGAATCATACCCACCTAAAACCCATACATTGGAAGCAACCCTAGCTTTATTGTGGTTCTTCTTCACAAATTTGGGGGAAATTTTAGGGGAATCTATGGGTGGAAGAACCCATAGATGAAGAGATAAACAAAGCTTAAACAATGTCCTAGCACAAGCCTTAAGCAATGGAGCCTTGGATCTTGACCTTAGCTTCTTCTTCAATAGAGGTTTTCTAGAGAGAGGAATATTCTTTGGAGGGGATGAAGTGGGTTTTCTTTTGATTCTAGGGAGAATGATTGAAATGAGGTAAAATTAGGTCTAACAAGCTTATATAGTTTCTAGGAAAGGAGTTTAATAATGTAGGGTCAACTTTGGTAAAGAACTAAGGACCTAAAACATTTTAACTTAAAATTCTGCCCCTTGCCCGCTTGAGCTCACCCTTTGGACCTACACCTACGCCACTGGGGCAGTACACTAGGCGATCTCAAGAGCCCAAGGGCGACTTGCCCAACCCTTTGGGAGATCAGGTACTCCCATCGCCAAATAGCCCCTCAAAGGACAAGTTCTCTTTCACTTAAATTTTCTAGCTTAGGCCCTTGCAACCCTATACCATTCCATAGATAGTCTTCTAAACTACGAGGTCTAACATGAGTTTTGACGTTCAACTACTAAGCCCTGCAATCAATGTGTGGAAAGTCTCATCTACGACTATATTTATCATGCATCAAACCTTAGAACCCTAGCTTGTGTCTCCAGTTTGGTCTACTAGTTTCCGGGGTGTTACATGGGATGACTGACAAGGCGCTACTATAGTGCTTCTATAGGGGTCTTGGACTCGAAAATAGAAGTATAGCTGATCAACTTTACTTAGGGGGTATGCTACACAATCCTTACGGAGTCGTCACAAAAATCCTTGATGGTATGACTGAAGCCAACAAAGAAGCCAAAAGGAAGCAAGAGTGGGATGCACTAGTTACTCAGATGGATGTTCTATCCAAATGAGTCATGGAGTTGGAAGTACAAGCCATGGAAAAGGAAAAGCATTCTTTCTTCGCGAATGTAAACACTGGAAAAAACATGGGGACGTGCATAGTAATGAAGCCCTTTCACTTATTCTACAGTAATTTGAAGAACAAGACATGAAGTTGAATGAGATGAAGGACAATATTGAAATGCTAAATGAAACGTCTACCTCAAACTCCATGACTATTCAACAGCAGGATGTTGAAATCACCCACCTGATGACAGGTCGCTATCCACCATTTGCTGAGGACTCACCTAACTACAACATGGGCGACTCCGAAAGTGAAGCATTGCTACTGACTTGAATTGTGCCACGACGTTAACTAAGGCGTTGTTTGGGAGGCAACCCAAAACCCCTTAATATTTTATATTTGTGTATTAGTAAAATAATGATGCGTTGATTGGTATAGGTTGAAGTGTAAGAAGTGCTCAAAAAGTACAAAGTGACAAGCAACATATTCAATTGGTGAGTCACCGAAGAGGTCGGTGAACTCAACCTTATCTATTGTTGGACTCCAAACATTCCTAAAATTGGAGCTTGTAAAACTCGGCGAGCTTGACAAATCATTGGCGCATCGCCAACTCTGTAACACTTGGTGAAATAGGTGATTGGTCGTCAACTCGCAAATTGATTCGGCGATTCAGATTGATATTGGTGGGTACGTAGGAATTTGACAACACTTGAGTAAAGTGAAACAGGGTAGCAGTGAAGCGTTCAAGAAAGTGGGTTGAAAATAGGTGTGTTGGGTTGCTTAGCAAGGCTGTGTAGAGTTCTTTGAATCACTCAATGACTCACTTAACGTCCCCACCTTGCCTTCTTTTTTATGCTAAAATTGTGAAAGGTATACACCCAAAGGCGCAGGAAAACCATGCCGCCCTGACAGATGGAGCAACTGCATAGCCATCATCACTTCTTTACCTCCTTATTTGTCCTACTTATCTTTATTTTTGAATACTGTTAATTGTATTTGAGGACAAATTTTTTTATTTATGGTAGGGTGTGGCTCACCTTTTCTGTGTGCTATTTGTGACTCGGGTTGTGTATTTATTTAGGTTGTTCTGCTTTAAAATTGTGTTTTATCTGCTTTCTGTGGATGTTTGAGCTTATGGCTCCCTTTTGTTTTAAATTACAAAAAAACAATTTTGAGCCTTTCGAAAAATTTTGAATTTTTTGTACATTTTCACACCGTTTATATGCTCTTGAATGTGGCTGTTCTTGTACAAATTCAAGTCTTGATTTCGATCAATATCGATGACTTGAATAGTGCTTTCAATTGAACGAACGTGAATGTGCAGCTACAACGAGGCCAAATGAAGTTTCATAGACAAATATGTGTACTCGTTGCATCTTGTTGTGACTATCAATTTATCGAATTGATTCTCTTGTAATGACCGTTGCACACTAGCGAAAGTGTGTGGACTTGTTTGACTTAAGTGTCGATGCCTTCTGTGATGAGCTTACTTTTAATCTTGCATGAATAAACCTTGAATTTGCCTATTAGTTTGATTGATTTAGTAAGGTGTGCTCTTGAAATGATCTTATGCAACTTTTGAAGAGTGTGTGCCAAATTTGACATATATCTCTTTTGTGGCCTACCCGTGAGCGTGTGAAACTCTCTTAAACACCCTTTGAGCCTTACCTTTTTTGGAAGAACCTTGATGAACCCTAGACCTTACTTGACCCACTACCTATAATCCTCTTGATTTTTGGTTTAGTGAATAGCCAACTTAGGCCAAAAGCCTAAGTTGGGGGTGTGATGAAAAGGAAAAGGAGAAGTCAAGAAGTGCAAGAAAAGTCTCCCTTAACCCATGGAGTTGTGGAAGAATGGAAACCCTCCATATATAAAAAAAAAAGTTATGGAATAAAAGTATAAAAGAAATTGGGTTTCCAAGCAATCCTTGGAGGTGAATAAAAAGATGACTTAGAAGCATTAGAAAAAGAATTGATAAAGGAAAATAAGGTAATGCCTTGAGAATACCACATCTCATGAGGAAGAATTCACCAAGCATAAATGACCATACCTTTGCACTCAGCCCCATTACAAGCCTTAGAAAGACCTTTTTATTCTTAAGTGAGCCGAACCGATAATCGATTGGAAAATAGCGGCAAGCCTATGGGTGAAAACATGCATTATGTTCATCTTTTTGAGTGTGAGTGTTGTATCTGATTCCTGATCTTGAATTGATTAACCCCTGTGTGTGAGTATGGAATCATTCTTTATGTGAGGGCATTTAGATACTTTTTGTTGAGCTTGAACTTGCAGAAGTAGCAAGTATTATGAACATGAGAATCTTTGGTAATAGTGTGTCACAACTTGAATCTTTGAGTACACAATTGATCTTTGCATGAGTAATTTGAGTCTTGTTGTGTATGCTCATGATTTAGTCTTGTGTAGCACTATTTGAGACATCCTATTTGAACTGCTGAACTTGAGTTTTACTTGAGGACAAGCAAAAGTTTAAGTTGGGGGTGTTGATTAGTCCGCAAATTGGACTTATTTAGGGCTTTATTTTAATAGAAATAGTGTCCTCAAATGCTTATTATTCTAAATATCTAATGAAAACAATTAAGTTTTAGGTATTTGAAATTTGAAGGAAAGCATGGACATTACTTCACAAAAAGAACAAAAAGGCTGAAAAGAACGAGAAAACGAAGGTCTGAGGATCGTCGAGTCCACTTGGTGAGTCGTCGAAGGGTCTCACTTTGCCTTTTGTTCCAGTGTCCTGAGCCTGAAGGAAAGTATCAAGTTAGCGGAAAAAAGGAGCATTCGTGCATCGTCGAGAAGTTCCACAAAGCAATACTATATCGCCTAATGACCTAGAGCATGATGATGCCGAAGGATGGTGCAAGATGGCGATGAACTACACCAATGGGCGAATCGCTGATTTGATTGATGATTCCGACTAATGTTGCCAAATTATCCGCTGCAGCATAGATTTTTGAAAACTATAAATATTCGTTGAGAGTTATAGCTTAGTATGAGATTTTTGTATCATAATATTTTTAGTGTGAGTAATTAATATAATTTTAGTACTTTTTCTCTGATTTTAGAGGGTTTTGAAACTTGAAGAAAAATAGGGTTTCATCTCCAAGTATTTGGACTTGGGTCTCTCGGGTTCTTCACTCTTGGCCTGTAACAAGACTTAAATCTCCTTACCCATTTGAATGCAAGCTCATTTAGGTATAAATTTTCATCTCTTTATATGTGGCTAAAAACCTCAATTCTTGGGGTGTGATTTAGCAAAGATGTGTTGATATTATTATTGGGTCTTGCTTGTTGATAGGATAGATGTATTTTAATGGTGATTTCACCTAGCGGTTGTTGTTTAATTTAATAGGATTGTAGTTGCAAATACAAAACCACCCATGTGTTTTCGGCTTGCTCTAGAGAGAGGTCGTGAAACCAAGACTGCTAGATTGATGACCTAAGGAGTGGGTCGACATGAGGTTCCGCTCGAGAGGGTGAGGCCTAGTCCCATATCTTAACACTCAGCTCGAGAGAGTGAGTGGGGTAAGGCGTAAGCTGGCCTTCATGCAGAAAAAAGGTGTCTGAGAGGAACCCATTTGAAATGGGTTAAGTTTCTTATATTGTTATAGTAAAATCCTTATTGAAGGACTGTATAACATCCATCATTTGCAAAACCAATTTGGAATTGTCTGAGTAAAGACATTTGGGCATATCTTTATAAACCATGAATTCTTTCCATCAGCATTCTCATATAACAAAGCTTTATTAAAGCCACCAACATAATCCCAATAATTGTATTTTACTACTATTTTTTGCTCCAGATGGATATAATCCCTTTCCTTTAGAGGGCTCATTCCCCATTCTTTAGGACTTAAAATTCTTTTTATGATAATCTTTGAAAAGTTATAAACTTTCTTAGTATTAGCAGGGTAAAAATGCTGAAATTCTCCTGACCCTATAGCTGAGAGTATCATCTCATAATGCATTTTGTATTTATATGCAGTAGTATAACAAACTGAATCTAAATACCTGGTCATTAATTGTCAAGGATCATGTTTCCATTTTAGATCATTGTTTTTTAATAGAAGTATAACTTCTTTTTTCTCATTCAAGTCAAATACTTCTGTATTTTCTTCATCCACCAATATTGTGGAGTAAGTGGGAGGAGTATGATCCTGACTTTTTTTGGATTTCATAAAATCCATAAATTCTTTATACATATGATGATTTGTACTCATCCCTTCACTTGTTAAAGTACTATGCCCTGCTACTAGCTGTTTATTTCCTATCTAAGCGAGGATATGACCTCCTTTTCCTCCTATGCTCCTTCCTCTTCCCCTTCGTGAAAGGGGCCATGATGGCCGCATTCCTGAAATATAGGAAATGTTTATTAGTTTAGGTATTCTCTAGTGAGAAAATCAGATAGACTATTATCTTTTCCTTTCTTATAATGAATATCAAAATCAAATGGTGCTAATAAAGCTTGCCATCTAGCAAACATTTGTTTAGAAACATCAAGTTTACAATCTTTATTAAACATAAACTTAGTTGCTTGGCAATCCGTTTTTATCACAAAATTTTGATTATGAAGATAGCCTTGAAATTTCAGCACACTTTTCACAATAGCTAAGATTTCTTTAGCTACCGTGGCATAATTTTTTTAGGTTGGGTTCCATTTCCCAGAGTAAAATTGAGCAATATAATGTGATTTATTATCAGGTCAATATTTTGTAAGGACACCGCCAAATCCAAAATCTGAAGCATCAGTTTCGACTGTGTTCATCCATTTTGGGTTTGCCAATGTAAGACATGGAAGGTTTTTGAACTTTGTCTTAATCATCTTAACGACTTCAGTATGATTGGTCGACCAAGCTTTTGGGTTGTTCTTAAGCCTGTCATATAAAATAGATGTATCTATTGCCAAATCCTTTATAAAAGGTGCTACATAGTTAAGACATCCAATGAATCTTTGCAACTGAGTCTTGTTAGTAATTTCATTAGGAAATTTAGAAGAGCAAATTCAATACTTCTATTAATGGGACTAATAATTCCCTTTTCAATATTATGATCCAAAAATCTAACTTTTGTTTGGAATAAAGCCATTTATTGTGTAGATAAAACCAAACCATTTTGTATAATTTTTAAATAACTCAAGATGTTTAAAATGAGTTTCTAAATTCTTTGAAAATACTAGAATATCATCTATGTAAATTATTATAAAATTACTATAAGGTAATAAAATATCATTCAAAATTTTTTGAAATTCAGATGGAGCGTTCTTCAAACCAAAAGGCATGACGTTCCATTCGAATTGACCCATGGGGACATTAAAAGTTGTTTTAAACCTATCTGATTCATTTATTTCAATTTGCCAGTAACATGATTTTAAATCAAATTTGAAAAATATAATAGCATCATAAACCTTATCTAATAAATCTTTTTTATTAAAAATGGGGTACCTGATCCAGTGCAACGCCTTATTAAGTGGTTTATAATTAATAACCAACCTAGGGGCTCCTCTTTCTTGTTCAGCATGTTTATTAACATAAAAGGCTTTACAAGACCATGGAGATTTTGAATGCCTTATAAGGCCTTTCTAAAGTAGAGACTCAATCTCTTTTTTGCATAACTCCAAATATTCTAAATTCATCTGGCAGGGCCTAGCTTTCGTAGGAATATTATCCTCAATAAAATCTTCCTCATAAGGAAGACTAACAACATGCTTTTTCCTATTCCAAAAAGCATTTGGATGATCTCCACAAATATCAATAGAGAACTGGTTTGGTAAAATAACAATTTTTTGCTGTAATTTAGGATTCTGCAAAACATTATCAATTTCTATACTATTAATTTCACCTTTAAGAAAACTCATCTGATTGTTTTTAAAAATCATTTTTGAGGTTAGTTCATTAATCATTCTAGTAAAAGGTTTAATAATAAATTCTAACATAAAAGGTTTATCATTCCAAGTACCTATAACCTTTTCATTATCCCAATGAGTAAGAGGGAAAATATCATTAATAAAGGGTACTCCCAAAATAATTTGGTTAGTGATGTCTTTAACCAAAACAAAGTTTTGACGAACACAATTTTTCCCTTTGCAAATAAAAGCTTTAGATAGTTTAAATTCAATACTCATTTGACTACTATTTGCCGATCTTAAACTATGAGTAGTTTTATGAAAATATCTAGAAGGAATAAGTCCTTCTTGTATACAATTTAAATCTGCCGTGCTATCAATTAAAACAATAAATTCTTTTTTATAATTATAACCTATAAGAAGAGTAATTTTTGTATAAATTTTTTGAGAAGTAAAAGCTTTTAAGCTTCGTAAAAAATCTCTTTTGGTATTACCAAAATTAAAATTTTTAAGGAAGTCAAGGTTATTACTTTCTCCTTCATATGAAGAAGAAGATGCAGAGTTATTACTCAAATTCTTTCGTGTCTCAATACTATCAAGTCGTACTTCTATAATGACATTCTTTTCTTTAATATGTCCAATGTCTTCTTTGAGATTATCAATCTCATGTTTTAGATCTTTGATCGTAGTGGGATAACTTATGAGCTTTCTTCTTTCTAACAGAAAATTCTTAACTTCTGCCATGGTATATGAACCGTATTTAGTTGGAATCTCCTCTGGAATCTGATTCTTAGAGGTAGATACAGTATTACCGACTTTATCAATGATTTGGGCTCTTATTTTAGGATCTTTGATCGTTTGTAGGAGTTCTATAATTTTTTCATTATCAATGACATTAATACTTAACTCCTTAAACTGTGAATAGATCTTATAAAGATCATCTTCATCTTTATCACAATCTAAACCTTGTTGATAAGGTAAACAACCATCTTCCGAAGACATATAATCTTCTTGTCGGAGAGCTTTAAGGTCTTCACTGGTAGACGATTCTTCTCGACTACTAAACCTTGAATCTTATTTTTCTGAATCAGAATTGAGCATAATCTTATACAGAGAATCTTTAATATTTTCGTCTATGTCAAGGTTTTTGATCTGTTCCTTGACTTTACAATCTTTTGCATAATGGGCAAATCTTCCACATTTGTGGCAAGTGTCTGACTTATCAAATCTATGTTTATATTTATAAAATATCTTGTCATTTCTCCCTTCCTTACTTCTTCTATCTTTTTTTGCAATCTCTTTTTCTTCCATTCTTTATAATCTTTCTTGGAAGATATGTTTTTAGAGGAATGCCTCTCGTTTTGCTTCTCCTTTTTATTCTTAGAAACATGTTTAGGGATATGTAGAGCAAATTGCTCACAAAATTCTCCTAATTGTTGTCTTTCATTAAGACGATGCCTCTTAATCTGTTGATTCAACTTAATATCATTACATAAGGACAAACCTTCCTGTACGCAAGCACTAATGAATTTCCCATAGGTATAATCCTCATAATTGATACTATGTCCGTCTCCTGTAAGAGTTTTTCCAACTCTTTAAGCAAAAAGAGCTTGTAATCCATCAAAAAATTTGGATTTCCAATGAGTGCTATTACACTCTGTTAATTCCATGACTCTGCTAAGGAAAACATCTTTATAGAATCTAAAAGATGTCAAAGTCTTACACCTCAAATTCTTGAGTAAGGTTCTGATGGTTTCACTATTATCTGACCATCTTCCTGAGAAATGTTCTATAATATTTAGAACCAAAGTATAAACAACATTTTGAGTCATTCCTTGATCCTCTTGTTTGACTGCCAAAAGGATTTTATCCCTTTGATCCTGATTGAGATAGTTATCCCACCATCCTTTTAATTGTCCTGTAATTCTTGCTGTTATCATATCAACAATAGTCTTATCACTATTTTTGTTTGTCTTACAAATAGTACTGTACATGAGCATTCGATGTACTGTTGTATAAATCTGTCTATATGTGTAACCATCTATGTTCCATTCATAGATTTCTTTCCCATTATAACTAATAGTTATAATATGTATGTGTTCTTCTAACAGAACATCTTGGGGAGTAAGCCTAGGATAGTAGTACATCCTATGCCCTGGCTTTCTCGCATATTTTTATGATATCTTATAAATATCATCAGAAAATTCCTTATTTTCACTACTTTCTAAAAGATTATTAATCTTTAAAGGCTTAAGGTTATTACCTTTGAAAGTTTTTCTAAGAAATTTTCCAACTCAGAAAAATCCTTCAACTTGAAATCTTTAATTTCTGGGGGAGGTTTGAATAATGGGTTGAGCAACCTTACTGTTGCCTTTCTTGTCAATACTTAAATAAGAAGGAAGTTTATCAACTTTATCATGAAGAGAAACAATATGATCTCCTAACATGCTCATATAAATATTTGTATAATTATTCTGCTTTATCATGATTTTAATATGCTGAGTGGTAACTAAAGCAGTATTGTCTTCAAATAATTTTGAAAAAGCATTAAAATGCACAATCTTATCATCTTTATTAATTTGAAAAGATTATAATGGAGGAAATACTGATTTAATAATTTCACCATTACTTAAAGTAAAATCTTTTTCTATTACAGAAATATAATTATAAACATGCTTACTCATAAACCAAGGGACAAAAGCAATTAAAAATATTCTTCCTTGATTCGATAAGGTCTTTATTAAATTATTCTTCAAAATCAATTTGATCTTGTTTAGTAAAACTTTTAAAAAACCATTTTCTAAAAGGTTTCCATTAGGATTTTTGAAATTCCCTAGCAATCTTTTCTCTTGCCAGTGATCCTGGAATAAAATCAATTGGTTTGTCAGTCATCAAAAACCATTTAATGTAGATAACCCATCTAGGAAGTGCATTTCAGATTTAGTTATATCTAAATCTGAGCTAGGTCTAGCAATATTATCTCTATCAATTTTTATATTATCACATCTATAACATTCTCTAATTTGAGAAGTAGAAGCTCTAGAAGGAATCTGAACAATATAATCAAGGGGAGATATATAAGAAGAATTAGATCTTGTTATTCTAGAAGATAAGCTACTATTATCAATTCTATTATTTAACATGGAATCAAAAAAATTTATTTTAATAGTTCCATCATTCAACTGTTCAATTTCTAAAATCTCCTCATTAATATTATTTTTGGGAAAAGTTGCTCCCTCAATGACCTATTCTTGTGGAAAATCAATTTCTTCCCACTTAATAGGCCTTCGAGTGACTACTTTAGATTTACCAAAATTAATTTCTATTAAAATAGTTTCATTTTTGAAATCAATAACTTTTCACATAGGATTCAAAGTATGAAAAAGTCTATAGTAAATTCTATATCAAATACAAACAACTTTAGTGCCAGACATATAATCATAACCATGAAGTTTAACATTTAACGTAAGAGAATTTAGTGAATTCTCATCCTGTAAAGATATTTGTAAATTAGGATAAGCATTAAAATAAATTGGTCCATAAGCCAGACTAGTTTGAATAGTTCATATAAGGGACTTTTTCCAACGCTATAAAATATTCAGGTAGACCACATAAAGTAAGGGGTTTGAATGCCACATGTACTAAACCAATATGCATAAATCGGTAAATATCCCTATAAGGGGCCAAATCATTTTCAGAGATTAGTCTGAAAATTTGATGGTCATTATCAATAGTAATAGTTTCTTAAGTGGTTTTAACCACCTGTTTGAAACCAAGTTTCTCAAAAGTTTCCATCTAATATATAATTCTAGGAGATATTTTAGGAAAGATCTATTTATTGAGTAAATCAAGATGCTGAGGTATATCATATTCTTCTTTTCTACTGTTTTTAACAGTAGACTTTCTTTTTATGATATTCATAAACAAAATTTATGTTGAACTAAATCACCTATAATTACTATAATTTCATGGCTCTGATACCATTCAAAACAGATCGTTTAGTATACTATAAGGCTCTTTTACAAATATAAATAATTTTAACAATATTTATAAAAGCTTCACTTATCTGGATCTGCCCTTAGGGTAATTCGACGGATCTTACTGGGTCCGTCCTCATCACAGGGTAATCCAATAGGTTTCTGGATAACTTTTCATAAACATGTAGTAATTTCTTAAATTAGACCTTATTTTGAATGCCTTAGAAAGAACTTTTTGATCTTGAGTGAGCCGAACCGATAATCGATTGGAAAGTAAGGGCAAGCCTATGGGTGAAAAGATGCATTGTATTCCTCTTTTTGAGTGTGAGCGTTGCATCTGATTCCTAATCTTGAATTGATTAACCCCTATGTGTGATTATGAAATCATTCTTTATGTGAGGGCATTTAGATACATTTTGTTGAGCTTGAACTTGCACAAGTAGCAAGTATTGCGGGCATGAGAATCTTTGGTAATGGTGTGTCACAACTTGAATCTTTGAGTACACAATTGATCTTTGCATGAGTAATTTGAGTCTTGTTGTCTATGTTCATGATTTAGTCTTGTGTAGCACTATTTGAGACATCCTATTTGAACTGTTGAACTTGAGTGTTACTTGAGGACAAACAAAAGATTAAGTGGGGGTGTTGATGAGTCCACAAATTGGACTTATTTAGGGCTTTATTTTAATAGAAATAGTGTCCTCAAATGCTAAATATCTGATGAAAACAGTTAAGTTTCATGTATTTGATGTTTGAAGGAAACCATGAACACTACTTCGTAAAAAGAACAAGAAGGCTGAAAAGAACGAGAAAACGAAGGCCTGAGGATCGCCGAGTCCATATGGCGAGTCGCCGAAGGCTCTCACTTCGCCTTTTATTCCAGTGTGCTAAGCCTGAAGGAAAGGATCAAGTTGGTGGAAAAAAGCAGCAGTCGGTGCATCACTGAGAAGTTCTGTGAAGCAGTACTATATCACCCAATGACCCAAAGCACCACGATGCCGAAGGATGGTGCAAGACAGTGATGAACTACACCAAAGGGCGAATCGCCGAGTTGATCGGCGATTCCGACTAATGTCGCCGAATGACCAGCTGCAACACAAATTTTTGAGATTTTAGTATCATAATATTTTTAGTGTGAAACAATTAATATAATTTTATTACTTTTTCTTTGAGTTTTAGAGGGTTTTGAAACTTGAAGAAAAAGAGGGTTTCATCTCCAAGGATTTGGACTTGGGTATCTCGGATTCTTCACTCTTGGCCTGTAACAAGACTTAAATCTCCATACTCATTTGAATACAAGCTCATTTAGGTATAAATTTTCATCTCTTGATGTGTGGCTAAAAACCTCAATTCATGGGGTATGATTTAGCAAATATGTGTTGATATTATTGTTAGGTCTTGCTTGCTGATAGGATAGATGTATTTTAATGGTGATTTTACCTAGCAGTTTTGCTTTAATTTAATAGGATTGTAGTTGCAAATACAAAACCACCCATGTGTTTTTGGCTTGCTCGAGAGAGAGGTCGTGAAACCAAGATCGCTAGATTGATGTCCTAAGGAGTAAGTCGACATGAGGTTCAGCCTGAGAGGGTGAGCCCTAGTCCTATGTCCTAACACTCAGCTCGAGAGAGTGAGTGGGGTAAGGCGTAAGTTGGCCTTCATGCGGCAAATGGGTGTTCGAGAGGAACCCATTTGAAACGGGTTAAGTTGCCCGAGAGGGAACTTATTTCCATCTAAATCTTTGCCTAGTCACTTTTATCTTGCAAATATCATATCGAAAGCATGTACCCAATGATTTATACCAATATATACTACAGTCACATCCCAAAAATCCACTCTCAGTCAAAGATTTTTTTGTTATTTTTACTGTTTTTACTATACTAGTGACAAAACCCCCAAATCGATATTTGACACTTTTGTGTCCCCTTTTAATTTACAATGTTTTTACTCATTAATGTCTTCAGCTACGACTAGTTAGAAATAATTTTATTTTTCTATTAATTCTCTAAACCACTCCCTTGGGACACGACCCCAACCCTTGGTTGGGTTATTATACTACTGCACGATCGTGGACACTTGCATCAGAGTCGTTGATTACACAAACATCAGTGCCCCATCTTGAGAAGCATGACATGGGTGATCAGAGGCCGAGAGTCAGAAGTATCACAAGAAGATCTAGGGAACGGGGGAGCAGTAGAAAATCCAGAAGTGTTGGAAGAGGCAGAACTAGAAGTACCTGAAGGCCTAGAGGCCAGAGTAAGCAAGATTGCCTTTGCAGGTAGTGTATCGATATCAACCTCCATGGATGTGTCATCCAGAGCTTTTCTTCGCCTACCATCCTTTTCCAGTGTGTACTCTGCCTCTAACTAAATGATGTCAGTAGAAGATGTGGGTGTTACCTCGACATGTCTCTTCTCATCACGAGGAACTCCGACCCGACAACATAACTCTGTGATCAATGTGGGAAAGGGAAGGGACGTCTGGCACTTCTTGGCACTTATGGCCATTTCCTACTCAATGATCAACCCTAAATTTTGCCGTTTCATGTCTATGATAGACCCAAGGCAGGACGCCTTTGGGTTGCGGAGAATGGACTCATTCTGGGAAGGCATAATCGAGCTATTGATGAATCCAAACCAATATCTAGTAGTTACATTAAGGTTCTTTCCTCTTTATAAGCGCTCCGACCTCAATCCACCTCGGGGTAGTGTCAGAAATCAATGGGGCAAGCCAACCTTTGACATCACCCAGAGTCTTCGATATGATCATACTTTGGTATTCATGTATGAAGTTTGTAGCTCTCTCAAACACAGCGTTGGTATCATCACTACTTTATCTAACTTTCCTCCCTTAGACCATTACGAAGTCTACTGGCTTGAAGGCACTAGCCTTCTTCTTCACCAGGGGCAGTAGGTCATTGTAGGTAGTATAGAACTCCAAGACCCATGTAGGAATGTATGTGCCATGGGGTCTGGTGAAGAGCTCAAATTTATGGTACTTGAGGGTGTCCCACATATTTGGATGCCTGTCCACTCCTTCATCTATGGACATTCTCTTTTCCTTCAAGGTGGTCTTTAATCCCTCGGCATTTAACTAGTTGAGTGACTGATGAGGGGAACCCTAAACTGGTGGTGCTTCAACTACCATCTATGCTGGAGGAGGCATTGGCGCTGAAGCTAGAGAGGTCGGCTACAAAATCCTAGATAGATTGTGACGAGCTTTGGAACGAAACTCTTCTCTTCGGGCATGAAATAATTGATCATTCTTAGGCTCAAAGAATGAAGCCTAAGAATTGTAGGACACTCCCTCACTGCCAGAGTTAATTTGTGGTGTCTTAGCTATGGGCAATTTGTCGTTTCCCTTGGCTCCCTTCGAAGGTAACTTTTTCCCTTTAGAAGTGGAAGTATCGCCTTCCTTATTGATAACAACTCCACGTGCCCACTTTTGGGGCGGCATGCTAGTAGCGTTTAAGTTGGTTCTAGCCGTACCTTCAAAACAACGAAGAAACTCTTAGAAAAACATCCACAAAAATTAGGTTCAGAATGACTCGTTGAATAGTTTGACCAGTCACCGAGTTGCTTTGGTAAGCTAGGTTAGGCTCGGTGAAAGTTCTAGTATACTATTGTCAAAAATTCAAGGTAGGTCGGCGATGTTCAGGGCCATTCGGCAATTCGTTTACACTAATCGGCGAATTGCTGACACCAATAGGCAAGCTAGAAGTAGCTTATTGAAAGTTACATTGTATTTTAGGTATTGAGTCGTAGAAGGGCGATTAAGAAGGCATTTCGGCGAACTCAGGCATCTCGCTGAAAGTTATAGAACAACTCAACTAATTTTTAAAAATTAAAGGCTATACGTGGGATACATTAGTGAATCGTCGAACCACTCGGCGAGCTCGACTTAGCTCGCCAAACGACCCAACATGCCAGTTTTTAACCCCAATCTTCAAAATAGAGTGTGCAGCCCCCGAAAACAAAATTAAACACATACATCATCAAATTAAATTTAGACCCATACTACCCATGCCTTCGGGGTACTCAGACTTCCCTTGATTTGGCCAAAATTGGTCATTTGACAACTTTTACCCTTAAGAATGATGTCAAACAATCCATCATTGGGAAAATCACGTCATTTGGCACAATTTGGGGTTACTTGGACTTCACCCCACTAGACCCAATATAAATATAACGCAACCCAACAATTTACACTCGACATAAGACATCACAACACGAGAATCGATCAATTTAAGGCAATTAGATATTAATTTAAAAAAATTATGGATAACCCAACACTTACACACAATTAAAACATACTACCCAAAAACAATCGACAATGATTTACCTATTGCATTCGATTTCAACAACACATTTAAATATGGGATTCGAAAACCAACCTTAATGCCGAATTTAAGAGTTGTATAGCGAGGCGACAAAGTTTCACAATCTAGCAAAAAGTATCAAAAGATACGAGGGAAAAAGAAATAAAATATGAAATATCTAATGTGGTGTGAGAGGGTATGGGAGTTAAAAATGGGGAAACGTGAAGGATTTTAAAATTTTAAATTGTTTGGCCTTTGAAACCTTTTAGTTCGTGCTCCATTCGGTGAAGTAAGTCGTGATTCCCGAATCACTTGGTGATGCATCGAGTGTTAGTTTACCTCGGCAAGTTTTACAGGACTCCCATAAAATTAAGGGTTCAGACGGTGGACAAAGTTGGGCTCGTTGACATGTTCGATGAGTCACCCAATAAGAATGTTGCTCACTGAGTTTTACAGTGTTCCCCTTAAGCTTGGTGATTCCAATGGTGGTCAAACTCAGGGCTCGCTGACCTGTTCAGTGTGTCGCCTAATGGACTTTGGCTTGCCAAACTACCACTTTTCACTTTTCAACCTGTACAATCAACACCCGTTATTCAAAATCAAAAACTAAAGTATTAAAAACTTGGGTTTCCTCCCAAGAAGCACCTTAGTTAATGTCGTAGCACAACAAAAATACCAATTTGCGGATCATTCTTTAGGTTTGCTAGGATATCACTTGGTAGGCCCCCTTTTGGCCTTTGATTCAAATAAGAAGAAACTGGACCCATTTGGGTCTCCAACTGCTTGATTGACACAGAATGGGAGGTGATCGTCTGATTAAGTGTAGAGAAATCCTTTTTCATCTCTTTCAACACTTTGTTCGACCCTTCATCTTTGTTGAGAATACGTGAGAGCATGTCTTCCGTACATACATTTTCAGATTCCTTGGGCTTTTGATGCTCATGGGGTGGGACGTACATGTCCTTGTCACTCTCTCTTTCCTTCCAAGTGGTGTTACGATCATGACATTCTCTATCACGGTCTCTCCATCCCTCATCTCTATTCCAACCCGGGTTTCCACCGGCCTTGCATAGTTTGCTTGATATCCACCTCCTTGATTAGCTTTCTCGATATTCACTCTATCAACACCAATAGCATTAACACTCTTTGCACTACCACCCATCATATTTTTCGCCAAGATATCCAGCTGGGTCATCATTTTGGCCATGTTTTGGTCCCTCTCTTGATCCTTTTCTATTAGCTCTTTTGTCATTCTAAAAGTGAGAGGGGACACATTTTCCTCACGAGTATACCATGCTCTGTTTATGTTGGTCATGCCATTAAGGAGTTGTGATGCTACTTTATAGGCTTGTTGCATTATACCACCGGGAACAAGTTCATCAGCAACCTATTTGTTCACCGAGTCAAGGCTCTTATAAAATTATTGTAGTAGCACATTGTTTGGAAGTTCGTGAGTCGGGCATTGAAGTACCAACTTCTTAAATCTTAGCCACGTCTAATGGATAGGCTCACCTTCCAATCGTTTGAAACCTTGGATGATGTCTCTAAATGTCTTCATCTTCGATGGGGGGAAAAATCTCACAGAGAATGTTGTAGTATGTTCACCCCATAAAATGATGGAATGCCTTGGTAACTCAGCCAACCATTTTGTAGCTTCACCCATTAAAGAGAATGGGAACAACTTGAGTCAGACTAATTCTTGTGATATGTTCTTGAATGAGAATTGACCACAAATGTCCATGCAGTTCCTAATTTGATCATGAGGGTCTTTATGTGCCAACCCTCCATATAATCCTTTCATTTGGAGAAACTGTAGCATTGTGCTCGTAACATGGAATATTGCATTACCCTTAACAGGGGGTAGACAAATTGCACCAATACCACCTAATTGGATTGGGCCATTCACATCATTAAGGTTCCAAATATCGTCTTGGAGGCCCACTTGGCTACCATTACTCCCGTTTACGCTCATCTTTTCCTCTATTCATCATCAACAGAAAACCAAAAACTAAAGTAAGTTGATTCAACTACAACCAAAAATGACACAATTCAACTTCAATAAAAGAATTTTAAGCAACACCACTCCCCGACAGTGGTGCCATTTTGATTTAATGTTTGAAGAATGCCTCATCCAATTCTAGGTGCGAACGATCGTTATTCAGTATAAAACCCAACAAAGAGTTGGGGTCAAACCCACAGGGAGTGGTACTTGTTCAAATTCAAGTATGAAGTACAAATGTGGTCTAATTAGCTATAGGAATAGAGATTATTGAAAAAGACATGTAAGCAAGTCTAAAATGGGAGTGACACGAATGTCAGATGGGGGATTTTTATTTGCAATTATCAGCCACAACGCAATCAAACAATAGATTATAGGTGAATTTCACTATTTGGGTAACTGGAACTACTAATAAATGGCTAAATATGAGTTAGTGGGCTAGGCTAGGACTGAAATAGCTTTCTCTCAAACAACTATGCCGAATCAAGTGATTTCTTTCGAACATCAAGCTAGATGGGTAGGCTTGGGTTTAGGATTCACTCTCTCGAGCTGAACACATATCAACCCATCACCTACAAATCATTAATCAAAAGCTTTGGTTCTGAAACCTCTCTCTCGACCAAGCTAAGAACACAAAATTAGAACTGCATTTGCAACTACAATTTATAAATTAAAACTTAGCTAATGATTAAACCCACTTCAATTAAGAAATTAAGTTAGTGATTGACAATACCCATACGCAAATTCAACCCATAGTTACATGATTACACCCTAAGAATTAGGGTTTTAGCTAAACATCATAAAAAGATAAAAACAATTACCAATTCAATTAGCCATCAGTTGGGTATTGGTTTCCAAGCCTTTAAATATGTTTTCCAAAGGCTTAATTCAAAGACCCAAGCCAAAATCCTCAAGAATTCTACAATAAGCACTCAAAAACTTAGAGAAAAAACTCTACTCTAGAATGGGAACTATAGTATCTAAGAGAGTATTGTAATATCTAGGTAACCACCCCTTCAAAACTCTTTTCCAAAATCAATTTATAGATTTCAACTTTTTGGCTCAAAAGTCCACTCGACGGGATAAGTTGGGCTTCGCTGAGTAGTTTGGAAATACGCCGTTTTCTCACTTCTATCGCCATTTTGCATTGGTCTTCAGCATCTCAAGTTCTTTAAATTTGGGCAATCCTTTGTATCATTGTAGAATCGATTGGCGATTCATCGAATGCTCACTTATGTCGCCAACTTTGTTTCTTCCCCAAGGCTGGCACACTGAAACATTAAGCGAGTTGAAGATCAACTCGGCGGTTTGCTGAGTTGTCTTGGTTAATACAAGGATCTCCTTTTCTCCACTTCTTCAGCTTGTTTTGCTCCTTTTTGCCTAGTAGCATCCTTTATTTGCTCCTTAGCTCATATACCTGAAATCAATTCTTATCAGTTTATAGCATAAATGAGGCATTTGAGGACACTAGAATATCAAAACAAAGCCCTAAATGAGCCCAAAACTTAGACTCATCAGACATCGTTTCATTATTGGGCCTTGGAGGAGCACTAGAAGAACCTTTCTTGGAGAACTTTTGCCGAAACCTTGGACGATCCCATCCACCGAACCTAGAATGTGACTAGTTACCATCATCCCTCTTGCTCTTTTTGCCTCTCTAGATATTTCTTTGAGCTTTTCTTCCTCAACTTGTTGGGCATGCACCATAAGGTGAGAAATGTCCATGTCATGGACAAGCATAGCGGTGCGGCACTCATTGGCTACTATGTCACACACTTCGGACACAAACTTACTCATCTTGGCCTTACGATCCACCACAATGGAAGGAGCATACTATGATAGTTGAGTGAACCTCAAAGTGTATCCCTTACAATCATATTTCCTTGCATAAGGTTGATGAACTCAAGTACCTTGGCCTCAGTCATCACTAGAGGCAAGAATCTTTCAAGAAAAACACTTTTGGAACTTTCCAATTTTATGGGACCCACTTCCACCGGCCTTGCCTCTTTCCACTGATTGAACCAAATCTGAGAAACCCCTTTGAATTGGTAAGAGGCTAGTTCCACCTTCTCTACCAGAGTCACCCCCATAATGGCAAGTACATTGTGGAATTTGTCGATAAACTCTTGAGGGCCTTCCTTAACTTTGGAGCCATAAAATTTAAGAGGGTTTATTAATTTAAAATCCCTCACTCTTGCAACCCCATACCCACATTTGGGTTCATGGGATTACTGCTTCTCTATTGTCTTGTGCCTTCACTGCTTGAGCCAACACTTGGAATGCCGACCTAAACTTCTCATTTGTTACATTCTCATTCAATGGGTCAATCGCAGCTTGAGGAGGAGCTTGGGGAGGAACTTGAGGAGGAACCTCTTGATCAACATTGTCTCCCTCCATTCTTCTTGCATTAGCCCTTCTAGTAGTCAAATCCTGAAAACCATCTGGCTCGGATTAAGGGAAAAACCTATAGAGTTAAACTCCATGGCATAACTTAGAGAAGTGAGGGAGTGATGTTTTCTAAAAGTCTAATAGCCTCTCATTCATAAATGTGGTACATTTGACACTTATGAACAAGACTCTACTAGACGTGGTGTGGGACATCCTTGAACACTTCTAAACCTTGTCCCTTAATACCATGCTTGTCACGACCCAAGGGTACCCCGTAGATGTAACAAGGTGTATAAGAGCTCGAGAGACCTCATACAAGTCACTTAGCATATCATAACATATAGTAATAGAAATGAGCGAGAATTTAAAACTTTTAAATACAATCAAAGTCTTTTATAAAATGAGCGGAAGTCCAACATATTTGTCTCAAACTATCTAACATAAGAGAATAGAAATCTTTGGACGCAGCCCACACAATTCGTTCCATATCTAGAAAAATATGATTTCAAAGATCTACACTACAAATGAAAATGTTAAGGTTTGTACAGTCACAAATAGCATCCATATGATGCGAGAGAAATTAGATGGAGCACAAAAGAGGTATTGGTGCTGTAATTTTATCTTTCCTCTACATGTATTTTTTATTCAAGAACAGTAGTGAGTGTAATCTTGAGTACAATGGCCATTTTTTTAGGAAATTGGGATCATGTATTTGAGGGAGGATTACAAATTTTTCTCAGACTAGGCAATATCAGAAGTTTGGCATTAAAAGAAAATAGGTCTTTAGCGAAAGGAAAATTAGTCTCTAAAAGGGCAAATCCAGTCGTTATTGGACATTTACGACCGAGCAAAAATTGCTCATCACCCGTCGTTAGAAGCTCCGACATTAAAACTAGACGACCAAATTTAAGTCCGATCGTTAAGACATCTTTAGCGACAGCAAAAAATTTGGTCATTAGGTCTTTTTTGCGATCACATTTTCTCTTCGTTAATTTTTATTTTGGTCGCTAGATAACTTCATAAAGTTATATTATAAGCTCTTTTAGCGACCAGAATCCATGTTAGAACATCAACAATTTAACAACCACATTTCTTTTTGTTGATATTTTAAAAATAAATATTATTAAATAAAAGGTTACATTTTGTCCAATCCCTTGTGATTGGTAATTAAAAATCATTATTTTATATGTAACTAAACAAACATTCCCAAATTCATAAAATATAGTCAATAATATAGTTGATGATAATGTAAGTACGTAGTTAATTACGTACAATGAAATGGTAATTAATATTTTAAAGAAAATATAGCCTAGATTATTGTAAAGTAAGTTTAATGAACTTCTTGCGCTTTAACTTGTTCATCTCTGCTAATATTTTCAATTGTTTTTCAACTCACTCCACACTTGAAGATCCTTCGTCATTTCAAATTCTTGATCATCTGTTGAAAGGATAAATATTTGCATCAGTTAATTGAATAGTTCGTCAATCGGATATGTTGTGGAGACATAAATAATGATTGTATAGTTATTTTCTCATCAAAAATCTAGATAGTAAGAAATTAAAATGCTTTGTTTCGCAAGAAAATACAGCAAAGTATAGAAGCACAACATGAACATCATATATATATAGCAACATTTGGGTGCAAAGAGAGTACAATTTACTTAATAAAACATATGACTAGAAGCAACTTAATACTAACTAATTTCTAAAGGTGCTCCAAGGATTCAAATCTCTGCCCAAATTCTAATGGATGTTGAGGTGTTGTAAAGGGAGGGCAGCTTGCTACAACATCAACCATGGTTCTCAAAACTAAACTTCTGTTGTAAAGGGAGGGAAGCTAGCTACAACATCAACCATGGTTCTCAAGACAAAACTTTGTTGTTTCAGTGGTTCGAAAATTTATCCTTGGAAGAGCTTCAAATTTATTCGTTCAGATTCTCAAGTGTTCTTATTCGTCTACTCCAAATGCAAACAATACTTCAACAAAAAGTTGATGCCATCCAAACATACTTGGACATCTATGTATAGGAAACAAGAAGCTACCTAAAAAGAGGTGACGTACGACCAAGAAGCCTTAATCTAGGTCCATTGTGGGTGCAACCTTCGAGGTAATTTAGAAGAAGAGAACTGAAAGTCCAGAAGTTTGAAATGCTACCAGGGAGGCTTCTCTTTGAGAAATTATGGAAAGGATACAAAAATGATGAAAATAAGGATAAGAAAGCAGAGATTAATGTCAAGTTACAAAAAGAATAAATAAATAGAAGAAACAGTAATATGTCAAAAAGGGAATACTTTTGATTTTAACTAGTCACATGAGCTAGTTGATATCGATGCTTCATGCCTTAAGCAGTAAAAATCTTACTAACCTGTAAAATGATTTAGCCATCACTTTATTCACTTGATGATGGTGGTGATGAAGGATCTCTAAAGATTACACTTTCAAACATTTCACATTTCTTTCTATGTTATCCAAACGTCTTTTCATTGATTCATTTTCTTTTCGAATAGCATTTAGTTCTTCTAATAGTGCAACCTTTTCCTTTCGACTCACTTTTAACACTTCTAACAGTGCAGTCTTTGCAGCGCTACCTCCTTTGAAATCCTTACTGGTTATCACACCACCAAATCCAACCACATGGCTCTTGCTTTGAGGTCCGAAATATCTTTCTACCACCTCGATATTAGTAAGAGACGGCTCAACTTGTAGTAGTTCTTGAATTTTGTCTATAAAATACAAGAAAATTTACAGAAAATGCAATATACATTCAGTAAAAGTATGTAAATATATATTTGTAAATGGACATACATATTTTTTATTAGTTTCAAGTTTGAGAAGCTTGTTGTCCTTCTTACAAGTCTCAAAGAAGATAGTAGCCATGTCTGGTGGATTACCATGCTTTCCTCCCTTAACATTCAAACAGTCATATATTTGAAACAAAGAGGAGCTTTCTTAGTAGGAGTAGAAGAATTGCATATGTACCAATTCATAAATTATCTCTCTAATTGGCTTGCTACCTGTACGATGAGGCATACTCAACTTAGACCTATTCCTTGTGTTTCGCGTACTTGTTTCTTGTATTAACAACACATTAGCAACATTATGATAGACAATTTAAATGACTAGTTAATCAACATCCTACCTTAATTTTTTCGGTTAAAAAATGCTCTTTGACCAACCATTCCCACTTACTCTTGTCGACCCCCTGTGGCACATCTTTGAGAATGTCTTTCAATGGTTTCGACTTTGCATTCATGTGCAGTGATCCTCTCCAATTGTTCCATAGCCTTCTCATATGTTACAATACATGATCTCTATGACCATTCATGTCATCACTGTCAAATTTTTCCTAATATATCTTACAGATATCATTAAACAAGAGACTCAAAATTTTAAAACGAAAGTTTAAACAACATTGTAGCAAGATCAACTATTATATATATATATATATATATATATATATATATATATATATATAATCAACAAGGTTGTAACTTGTGAGTCTATCATTGAAGACAGTGAATTGACTAATAACAGAGCATAAGAATGAAAGAAGAAGATCAGAAGGAAAAGAAGATGAGATGAATAACATAGCAAGCAGTGTCTAGAGTGTCACAACAAGATAAGATAAGAAGATGAGATGAATAAGTTCTTACTGATTACTAGCTAACCACAGTGTACTAGGATCAATTGTTACATATATATAATCATCAAGGCTGTAACTTGTAAGTGTCATATTGAAGACAGTAGATAGACAAATAACAGAGCATAAGAAAGAAAGAAGAGGATCAGAAGGAAAAGAAGACGAGATGAAAAACACAGCATGTAGTGTCTAGAGTGTCACAACAAGATAACATAAGACGACGAGATGAAGAAGTTCTTATTGATTACTAGCTAACCACACTGTACTAAGATCAATTGTTACATATATATAATTAGCAAGGCTGTAACTTGTAAGTGTAATATTGAAGACAATAGATAGACAAATAATAGAGCATAAGAAAGAAAGAAGAAGATTAGAAGGAAAAGAAGACGAGATGAAAAACATAGCATGCGGTGTCTAGAGTGTCACAACAAGATAAGATAAGAAGATGAGATGAAGAAGTTCTTACTGATTACTAGCTAACCACAGTGTACTAACATCAATGGTTACATATATATAGTCAGCAAGGCTGTAACTTGTAAGTGTAACATTGCAGACAATAGATAGACAAATAACAGAGCATAAGGATGGAAGAAGAAGATCAAGAGGAAAAAAGACAAGATGAAAAACACAGCATGCATTGTCTAGAGTGTCACAACAAGATAAGATAAGAAGACGAGATGAAGAAGTTCTTAATGATTACTAGCTAACCACACTGTACTAAGATAAACTGTTAAATATATATCAACAAAGTTGTAAGTGTAACATTATTGATACACTTGATGGGGTGGGCTGAGACAGGGGGACAATTGCAGATTATGGACAACGATAGAGGGAATATTGCATACAATAGATAGACAAATAACAAAGAATATGAAAGAAAGAAAGTAGACGAGATGAAGAAGCTCTTACTGATTATTAGTAAACCCCACTATACTAAGATAAGATAAGAAGACGAGATGAAGAAGCTCTTACTGATTACTAGCAAAACACACTGTACTAAGATCAAATGTTAAATTTTCAGAAAGGTAATTGGTCTGAATTTTACTTCTATTACTAAATATTGTAATATGTTGCGAAGAATGTCAAAGAAATGAACCAACAACAAGATTCGATAAATAGCAATACAAACAGTAGTAATCATTTAAATCCTTACAGTGACAGCTCCCCACATGTGTTCCAAATTAGTTTCTTCGATGTCTGTCCATGAGTGTACCCGCAAAGGATATTAAAAAACAATGGCAACTTAATTATTGGATCAAACACCTCATTACTTAGCATACTACGTATGATAAGTGGGATTAAAATTTGAAGAACATGACAATCATGACTTTTTAATCCTGTAATTTTGTGATCTTTCATATTGATACAATGAGAAATATTTCATGAAAACCAATCAGGAACCCTTAAATCCTTCAAAAACTTTAAACATTTGTGCTTCTCTTCAGGAGATAATGTGAAACATGCTGTTGGTAGTTCATACTTATCTCCAATTATTTTTGGATATAATTCTCTCCTGATATTCATTTCTTGCAAATCCAAGTGACTAGTCAGGGTTTCTTTTGTTTTTCCTTTGATATTTAAGATTGTTCCCAAATATTATCACATATATTCTTCTCAATGTGCATCACATCTAAATTATGCCGCAACAACAAAGTTTTCCAATATGGAAGATAAAAAAAGATACTCTTCTTATTCCAAATATCACCTCTATTCTTATGTGACACTTTAATCTTCTTCTTTGGATCATTTGTTAGAGGTAACCCATCTAAATCAGCCACTTGATCAAGTATGTCATCACCAGACAATGTATTTGGAGGTAATCTCCACTCTATAGTACTATCAAATGACTTTTTATCGTTCCTCCATTTCTAATTAAGAGGAAGAAAGCGTCTATGACCCAATAGATTTTTGTAAGATGGAACATGGGCAAACCAATTTTCCTTTTGTATTCCAACCAGATAGATTTGCGTAAGCTGGAAAGTCATTAATGGTCCACAATAAAGCAACATGCAACATGATGTTCTGTTTAGTTGATTCATCAAAGGCAACAACTCCAGTTTCCCATAATTCATTTAATTCATCAATCAATGGTTGAAGATAAATATCAATTGCATCTCCAGGACTTCCAGGACTGGGAATAAGCATTGAAAAAACAAAATTTTCCTACTTCATGCATAACCAAGGTGGTAAATTATAAGGAATAAGTACCACAGGACAAATACTGTATAGAGTTCTAGAACATCCAAATGGTTGAAAACCATTACTAGAAAGTCCAAGTCTAACATTACGAGGCTCCATAGCAAATGATTGATGAAGTTCATCAAACTTTTTCCATGCTTTTGAATCAACCGGATGCCTCATAATCCCAGTATTAGCTTTGTTTTCATGATGCCATCTCATTAAATAAGATGTTTTTGAGCACATAAACAATCTTTGACGCCTTGTCTTTAATGGAAAATAGCGTAAGATCTTGTGTGGTGTCTTTTTTCCCTTTCTAAATCTGGTTTCCCCACTATGCTTATTCTCCTTCCATCTAGACGCACCACAAATTTTGCAAGAATCAACAAACTTATTATTCTTCCAATATAACATGCAATCATTCTTACATGGATCGATCTTCTCATATGAAATCCCTAGGCTTCGAATTAGCTTCATTGCTTCATAATATGAATCTGGAAAGTTTGATTCATCAGGCAACAAATCATTCTTTAACATATTCAATAGCCTATTAAATGAGTCATTACTCCAATGACCAATACTTTTAATATGAAGCAATTTCACCAAAGTAGAAAGTTTTGAAAGTTTTGAACCTTTGTGCAATGGTTGATTATATTCCTTTAAAATACTATAGAATCTTTTCACTTTTGGATTTGGTTCCTCCTCGAGAACATCATCATCACCAGTATTCATATTTTCTACATTAAAGGCAGGATGCAAATCTGTAAGAATTTCATGTATTTCATCCTCATCATCATCCTCGCCAATTTTATTTTCATCGTCTTCAGATTCAGAGTCCGATTCTTCTGTCTCACCTATCCTCTCTCCATGGTGATCCAAAAAGGTATAATTTTGGATCATTCCATGTACTATTAAATTTGATCTAACCATCTCTCGTGTTCGAGAAACTTCATTACATCATTTAACACATGGACATCTTATTTCATTCATTTCCCTCAATCTTGTAAAAGAATAATTCAAAATGCTTTCTACCCCATGTATATACTCATCATCAAGTCTATTATGAATAAGTTGCATCCATTGCTTATCAGGTGCCATAATCCAGTTTAGACAATAGAATGTGGAACAAAGTATTTCAATACAAAAGGTGCAGCAACTAAAATTATATATAATCGGCCAAAAATTAATAAATCAATCAAACTAGTTCGAGAGGGGGTTGACAAACCTGAAAAAAAAGGGACACCAAATTAACCAACAACTCTAAATCTACTTATATTAGATTCTGCTTGACATGTATAAATGAATCCAACGGAGTTCTGCTATGGATGAACTTGATTAGATCAACAAGCATGAAGTTGCATGTTAAATTCTCCAAGAAAGTAAGGATTACCTCTAGGTATGTATACTAATGCAGATAGAGTTGTGCTACAAAAAAGTTAACCAGGTACACTAATAGTTGATTTAGTAGAAAGACAATAGTTCTCAGTTTTTCTTACAGCCCACCAAATCATATAAAAAATCTACAAGCTTTATTTTTTTATCCCAAAGAATTAATAAGGACAATTTCTGGAAAATTGTCAACTAATAAAAACTAATTTGTTGAAGTTGGATGAAACAGAATTTCAAAACCATTTAAGTTATTTTACAATTGAATTTCAAAGATAAATAAAACATACAGAAAATAAGAATGAGACAACATATAAAATGCCAAAAATAAATTGAACTTTATAGAATACAAAGAGAGGAAGCTTAAGTATTTGGCTGAGAGAAGGATAAGAAAAACAAATTCTTTCTCGCTGATCTGCATAGCTCACTCTAGATTAATTAGAAGAGTGTCAATTCATATAAATAAACACTCATATACAACGACTAAGAAGTTCAACACAAAATTGGTTGTATTTGGTAAAAAAAAAAATTTGGCATTTCCCTGAAGCCCTCTCTAGTGGCCGAGTTAGAGCGAGGAGGGAAATATAGAAGACGCCATTCCTGAATCTTTCCAAGATGTTTTAGTTGGTATATTTTTGCAGTAGATGCATAAGCTACGTGAGACAAATCCCTTAATCTAGCTGATACACAATAAATTAACTCCTACTCTAATGAGGATAGTTTTGAAGTTGTGAGCTAAACATTTCTAGTCTAGGTTTTGCACAAGTCCTATATAGCTGAGCTTTCTTCCCTTGAGGATTCAACCTTGGGCCTTGGCTACTTTAATCAATTATGTGAAACTGAATTCTACATAGTCTGAGCATCATTGAAAGAAATGGTACCTATTTCTAACATGTATAAATACATTAATCTGATCCAAAAATATTATTGAATTTATCGAACGAAACAATTTTTTTGCCTTCACCCAAAACTAGGTGCTTTGATCTTCCCTAGTGTGTGTGCTCATTGTCTCCTATCACATAATCAAATAATTACGTAACTATGACAGTTTTCTTACCACATAATTTAATTTCAGAAAATGGATATACGCTAAGCTTGAGCCGCAAGCTGAAAGAAATACCACAAGACAAACTTGTCTTGCACCAGACACATTTTCTGCTCTCCTAAAACCACTAAATCCATGGCTTCTTAGCTGCAGTCAAGATCCTAAGCATTAGACTAATGTTACAACAACAAATGTTAGCTGACTCGAGAAGTTCATAGATTTTCAACTGAAGTACAAAGAGTTCATATCCATTCCATTGCAACTCCAACATCCAAAGCTACATTATGTAGAAAACTTCCTATCTCAAAATGGTAAGGTTAGTATCTTTTTTAGATATCATCATATCAGTAGACATATAAAAAGAATCTTGTTATCAGCCTAATTTAAAATCTCAAAAGTATTGCTCAGACACACAAACTCCGGGATAAGAAAAGAGGAACCTCTAATCCAAAACATGTTCTAGGACATCTTTTTAAAAAAAAAAAAAATTGCATTTGACCAGGCAATAGTACATTTCATGATTAAACTGCTAGACCCATCCCCCAACACACACACAAAACTTAACCACGTCTCCCTCTTTTATCTCAAAATGCTCCAAAATGAAAACCTTCCAGATCCTAGTTTCATTTTTATGGATGATTCATTTTTAGTGGCTTGTGAAATATATTGACATGTAAGTGAAATGATAATCAGAAGAAAAAAAAAAACAACCATTAGTACATAGTATTTAGGCTCCAAAATCATCCTACCTTTAAAAGACTTGATCTTTTTTAATTTCCACCCCAGAAGGCACATGCCCCACAAAATTTAACCAAATAAAGATCGACTCTTTATTGAACACTTCAGCTGTAAACATGTATATAAATGCACACAAGCAATTCATACAACAAAAACATATGATAGCATAACTAGCAAATCAATCAAGACTCATTTAAATTCATATATAAGCAAAAAAGGGTCAAACCCCATAGATGTTAATCAATAAAGATTGAATCTTTATTGACCCCTTTAGCTGTAAATTTGAGCACCACACACTCCTAACCTGTAGATAGAACAACTATAGTCTTTCCGAACTTTGCAGTAGCACCACACACTCCTAACGATTTGCCAGAGAGAAGAGAACAAGCACTTACTATTGATTTTTTAGAGGAGGAAGTTCCCAATTACTCCGTAGATTCAAAGCTAATAACTCTTCTTGATAAAGAGAAGAAGAAGAACCTCTCTGTAGACTCACAACTATCTCTTTTTTTTCTTATGAACAAAGAAAATTGAAACCTTGCTAGGCGCCGTGGATCTAATGAGAAACGTAGGCCTTCTCTCAAATTGTTCCTCAAATAAAAACGAGGGAAAAATTGTACGCGCCTCTATTTTTTTTGTTTAAGTTATTATTTGTCAATTTAATATTTAACCCAAATATAATTATTCTTCAATAAATACTTATATATATATATATATGTGTGTGTGTGTGTGTGTGTGTGTATATATATATATATACTAGTAATTTGTTTAACGACTGAAAAATAATTTTAGAATGACTAATATTTATCCCATTGCTTATAATATATTAAAAACAAACTCTAACGACAAAAAAAAATATTTTGTCGTTAGGAATACACTTTATATGACCACATATATGTCCCGTCGTTAAGAAATGGTCGTTAAAAAGAACTTTTCTTGTAGTGTGGACTGGAAGATGGTGGCGATAGCATTATCCCAGAAACCTTACCAGTAAGATATCCTTTATCAATTTATGGCTCAATGTTCTGTCACAAATATCTCCTCTAACCCTAGGAGTGCCTAATTCGAGGACTAATCACTTGCTTCATTTGGTCGCTTCCCTTGTTTTCCTTGGTTATTTTGATCTAGTTTTTCAATATAAAGGTTTGTGATTATTAACATTAAGAATTAATTTTGTTTCTTAATACACAAGTAAAATATCAAATGAAATTAAAATTTGACGAGTCACTCAAGGAACACTATAAAATATATTGCCCTGTCCTAGAATTGATTTTCAATTGTCTGATTCCTCCTGCTCTTGTACAGAAGGTGAATAGGCTAAAGCTAGAGTGAAGTTAACCTAGACATATTTCCAGTTTATATAGAAGTAGTAAAATTTTATTTATCCGACATTTATTTCGTATTTGCTCCATTGTATGTTGTTATGGGTGCCTATTAAGTGACAAAAAAGTAAAGATGAGGTTTAGAAATTTTACATTCCTTATACACACTTTGAATAAGATAAGTCTTACCAAAATTGGAAGGTTTGTCAAAGGTAAAAGACAAGTACATTTCGCTAACTGCAAATGTAAGAACTTTATCTTTCTATCTTAGATACCCCACAACTTCATACAAAAGATCCAAACCCTCCTCCGTATGTGTATTGCCATTCACCCTGTGATTTTTTAAGTTTTACATATATGGTAAGGTCCTTTACTAAGTGTACTAAGTGCATTATATTTGTTTTATGTAAATAAGGTACCATAAACACCAAATTAAGTTCAAAACAATTCTGTCGGTTATGTTTTCACATTAACTCATGTAAGGGTCCACATCATGTTTGTGTATTGATAAGTCTGAAATTTTGACTCAATTAGGGCTTTGTTTTCATAGTTTTATTGCCCTCAGTGACTAATTTATGCTCTAAATTGATGTTAAAATGTTTATTTTTAGCAATGAAGGCTAAGGAGCAAGGCAAGGACATTAACGGGCAAAAAGGAGCGAATAAAGATGAAGAAGTTGAAGTAAGGCAATCTTGGTGATCGCCAAGACGACTCGACGATCCACTGAGTGGAGCTTTAGCTTGCCAAAAGTTCCAGAATGTCAGCCCTTGGGAAGTACCTACTTGGCGATGCAAATGGACAATCGGCGCACCACCGAACGGATCGGCGACCTCCATCAAATTCCCTTAAAGTCATAGAATTGTGAGGATATAAAGCCAAGGCAAGCCGGCGATGGAATGGAGCAATGGGCGTGTCGCTAAATTGGTCAATGATGCGCAACTTACTTCCCCTAATGGTCTTGAAGGCCAAAATTTGGGAAACTATAAATTGAAATTTGAAAAGAGAGTTGAGGGTTATCCAGTCTTGAATCTAGTTTTTCCACAGTTTTCTATTGTAGAACTTAGATCTTTTAAGACTTGGTTTTTAGGAATTTTTAATTAGGTTTTTGAATTAAGTTGATTTGAAGCATTGTATAAATTTTGGAAACATTACCCATTTTATGGCTAAAATAATATGTAATTGTTTCTTCCCTTTTATGATGTGTGGCTAAAACCCCAAATTCTTGGGGTGTGATTATGTGATTATTTGTTTCAATTAACTTATGGGTATTGTTTTTCACTGACTTAAATTCTTAATTGAAGTGGGTTTAATTGATAGTTGTGTATTAATCTATGAATTGTTGGTGCAAATGCAATTCTAACTTAGTGTTCTTGGCTTGCTTGAGAAAGAGGTTTAGAGCTAAGTTTTTCGTTTGATGATTGTAGTTTTTGAGTTGATGTGGGTTTATCTAGAGAGAGTGAATCCTAAACTCAATTCTACCTATCTAGCTCGAGAGAGTAGATAAATTGAGGTATTGGGTTCTTTAAAGTGTTAAGCTTGTCGAGGTTCGAGAAAACTCACCTGAATTGTAATAGTTGTTCGAGAGAAAACTATTGCATCTATAGTCTAGCATACCCACTGAGATTTAGCAATTGTTAGTAAACTCCAATTAACCATACAACGAAATAAGCCTATAATCGATCACATCTTGAGAATTCCTCTACTTATTGATTCCCTATTTTCGTAATTGCTATAGTTGTTAACTGACAAACTAATCCACCCATCTAACATTTGTGTCACCCCTTCGATTTATCAAAATGTTTTGATAATTTTTATTCCTATAACCGATTATACCACATTTATAACTTTGTAATTGAATTCGAACTTATACCTCTCCTTGTGGATTCGACCCTAACTCAATTGTTGTGTTTTATACTAGATTACGATCGCCTACACCTAGTATTGGATGAGGTGTAGTTGAGCGTTTATCAGAATGGCACCGCTGCCAAGGAGTAGTGTTTATACATCTATTATCATGACCCAGGGGTACACCATAGACATAAAATGGCGTACAAGACCCCGAGAGGCCTCATACAAGCCACTTAGCTTTCATAACATAAGATAACAGAAAAGTACGAAATTTTAAAACATTTTTCCAATACAATCAATGTCTCATAAAATGAAGCGGAAGTCTTTAACATTGTTTGAAACCATCTAAAACATGAATAGTCTTGGAACAAAGCCCATACAAAAGTCTTAACATAAAGGAATGACATTAAAGAAAAGGGTGATCAAGTCCTCTATTCTATGAGGACTCACCAAAAATTCACTTGCTTGCTTCTACTATGATCCTAGCCACAATAATGGAAGTCAAGATCGCCGGATCCTACATTTGATAATAATGTAGGCAAGAGTATGCGTAAGTATAATAATGTACTAAATATGATTCCTTGCATAAATCATCAACTTAAGCATAATAAAGACATTAGTCAACATAAGACATATACCAAAATCATAAGAGATGTCAACATAAGGCGTAGGCTATAATCATAAGAGATAACAATATAGTCATAAGCATAATAAATACATCTATATAAACATAATATAAGAGAAACACTTCATAAGAAGCCTCAAAGCATGCTTGTGCAATGCATGGATAAGACCCCATAAATCTCACCCATGCTAAGGAAACCATTTTAGGCCCTCTTTCTTATTCACCATCTTTTGATCTAATCCTTAGCTTATTTCTCATAGACAAAGGAACATTCACCTTTAGTCATACATGTCAAGGAAGGAAACTATAGCAACAATCCAAGCTAAGCATACATCATGTAATCAATCTCATATAGAAACATACTTACAATACTTCCTTGAAGTAATTTTGTTACATCTTACATATTCTACTTGAATAGGGACTTGTCCCTCTTTAGTCATTCTTACTAGTCATGGTAGATTATCCCTTTACTTGTCCATGACACATAATTTCTCATGAATGGTTACGAATCACCAATTCAAGGCTATCAAGGAAAAGCACCTTACTATGCTAGACCAAGCTATCATGGAAAGCACACTCTCATGCAAGTCCAAGCTAATCAAGAAAGGGTACTGTTGCTCAATCCAAGCCATCATGAAGTGGTGTGGCCTCACCAAGTCAAGCTATCATGCAAGCATTCTATTATGTTAGTTCAAGATACATTGAAAGGGTATGATTTCTCACTCCAACTTAGTCATGTTGAATTTTGGGTATGTTGGTGAAAACTTAAGTGATAGATTGATCGGACCTTAGAATTGAAAGTGATGGTGCTTAGAGAGTGCACCTAGGCTTTCTTCCAAGGGGGAGATAGTGTGGCCATGATTTCTTTATATGCATGTTCATGAAAAAACC